>CM076578.1:886549579-886603162 GCA_034641835.2 Pinus albicaulis
TGACTGCCACAGGTGCCACTGTGACAATCATTTAAGACCTTTTCAGCCTCCTCGAGAGTCAAACACTGGAAGAGAATGGAATGAAATCCGATGCAGTAGAGAGTATCTTCGACTATGCGACAGGGTTGCGAATGATGGCAGATGCGGTGACGAGCATCCTTTGTCAACTCATATCGGAAGGTGGAAGTCTGAAGATATATGATGATATCACCGTACCAAGGATCGAGGGTTCTAATAAGAAAAAGCGTGTCGTGAAAAATGCGTTCCTCAGAACCAGATGGAGCAGAATCAAAAGGGAGAGATAAAATCAAATCGACAAAGACCAATGACTTCTTCGACTTGGCAGTAGTGAACTCCAAATTGAACTCTTGGAGTGTAATATCCCAAATGGGGAATGCAGCAGTATGTAAACACAAAACTGGAAATAGCAGTGTAAATCAACTCATTGACATTGGAGACCAATATGGAGACCTTTCATCATGTATTATATCAGCAAATCAATACATAGTAGTGAGGCATGAATCAACCGCAATGAGTAAACAAGCCTCCCATAAGCAATCAATCCTAAATATGAACTGCTGCTACAATAAAAAATGCCGGAAAACTACTACAACGTAGTTATAAACACACTGCTATAGAAAAATAATGTACAAAATATGTAGGGCTGTTATATGACTCAAAAGATATTCCCAATACAGATCTAGGCTTAATACAAACTCCTACAAAGAACTCGGAAAGGGTTTTCAGAAATACACTCTATACAAGATGGGATCTACAGCCCAATGGCTGAAGATGCATTGCAACTAAAGAACATGAGTGTAGGAGGCTGAAATATAGCATATCTGATGTAGATCTCCTCAAAGTTCTCCTCCCATGATAGGCTGAACCCTTCAATCACAAGAAAACACTCCAAAGGAGCCACAAGATCCCTCACTGAAGCTGCCCTCCAAAATAACACAATACCTAGCTGGAGCAGCGTTGGAAATGATGGGAAATAGTTTACATGATGCCAAAGATCTGAAATATGCCCAAGAGATCTCCCAATAGAAGGAAACCTTCCTCCTATGAGAAAATAGCTCAGAAAGTGGGTTTCTAACCCATCCACTGCAACACTCTACAACACAGCACAATAACCTGCAGAAACTGCGCTGATGAAGAAAGATGTAGCTTGGCTTGAAAAACTAAATGTGGAAATGAATGAAATACTCTTCCAAGAGGCATCTCAAGGAAAGAGGTGGGATTCCCACTCAGGAACACCCGATGCTAAACAACACAACAACCCTGCTAAACAACAAGAGGAAGAAAAAGTCTAAGCAGAACAATATCAAAATAATAATCTAAAACATGAGCTCATATGGCTGCCATCCTCTTCCTTAAATAGAATATGGGCTTACTTTCCCTTGGCCCCACTCAATTAGGTCATTTCCTTCATGAGATCCATGTCCCTCCAAAACTGTGGTATTCTTCATTTAATCTCCACTCCTCTATGACAACATTGTTGACTTGGTCAAAGTTGACTGAATCAACATCATCCAACCCATGTTCACACTTGGAGGTGCTTTATTTATCTGCTAAAAGGGTCTCCTTTCACACTTGAAGTGTTTTTATTGCTGCTTAGGATACTTATGGGCCTTCCTACCCATTTATTCACCTACCTAGTGACAACACAAACTATAATATTCCATTTAGCTGAAGGCTAAATTTTTGGAATATTACAGTCCTCCCCTCCAAAATTTTTCTTGTCCTCAAGAAACTATATAGGGAGAGAAAAATTCCTCCCCTCCTCCTCTTGTGGCCTCCTCATCAATAGTCCCCACCACTTCTCAAAGAAATTTTCAATAAATCTGCCCTTCAACGTTTCCTCCCAATTATGCAAAACTAAATGGCTCACATCATGAAAAGGTGGAAGGTGTCAGTGGAAAACTTCTTGCTATCCAGTGGCCCCCTCAAGGTAGGATTTATGACAAGCATAGGGGATATCATTCCAAATGAGAAACTCCCAAACCCAAGCTATCATCCAAATAAAATGATCCATTCTAGGTAGCTCATCAAAATAATCCTCAACCCTCGGTTCATGCAATGTATTGGGGCTGTATGGAGAGATTAAATTCTTCCACCCATGTTGTTTCTCTCTCCATTTATGGTATGTATGGGGCTGCTTCTGATCTTGGCCTGAAATGTCATGGCCTCCAAGAATGGCCCAAGTTACCCCACCAAACAATTCAACCATGAAGTTCCTCTTCCAAAAACTCAAGTTCTCCAAATGGCTCCTCCCACACGAAGAAAAGAGTAGTATGGAAATCATGGTTTGCCCATTGTTTCTCTTGAAACATGCAACATGTAAAATAAGGAGAATCATACCCCTAATGGGCACCTCCAACCTTTTTCCCACTCTCCAAACAAAGCTTCCCATAAACATAAGAGAATCTCCAACATATGGAAGCAAAAACCAATGAAAACAAGTTTCCATATGACAACTAGAAAGTAGATCGTAGTTCCACACATGGAACCAACACAGTGCATCCCTTGCCTGCCTCAAAAAAAATTATAACAAGTGCCCTCCCAGCCACTTATTTGCTGCCACAATCATCCTACAATATAGGATCATGAAAGTAAAATGTGGTGCCAATGGTGCACACCAAGAATCATGTGGTGTTGGAAGGATAAGTCATTCTTGTGGACAAGATAGACCTCCCAAGTGTCCTACGGACAACTAGCAACAAACAGAAAACTAAATCTATCTTTCTCTAGATATATTGCAATTCATAATTAAATGCTATAAAGGTTTAACGATCCTACCTTTGATCCAACGCTTGTTTGTAGTAATAATCCTTCAGTCACCCGAAAGAGTTGCCTTCGAAGATATGCAATCACAAATAAGAAAACATCAAATAGAACCTGCATAGCATATATTCATAAATCATATCTATTATGGTGATCAAGGAATCCATAAAAAAAACCAATCAATTGACAGCTTATTGAGAAAAACAGATTTATTTGTATTAACTTAAATAAGAAGAGCCTTACGACTGTGTTTGCCTTGATGCTGTACAGGTCTTCCTGGGGTCTGTAACAGGCATTCCCTTTACTCTGGAAAGCCTTGAACTCTTCCAACCGAGATAAATACAGGTATGTAATCCTTCCCACATAAAATCTCAGCTAAAAGGGTCTGGGTTTCAACATCATTTCACCTCCAACAATACTTAAAAATTCAACTCATCAATTGTAACCCTTTGACGCTGCCCTATGCCTATTTTTATAGTGAAAGAGAGGAAGTTATAGCTCCATACAAGAAGGGATAGAATCCTCCTTCAAAGGGATTAGCTCCTTACATCAAGGGGTTAGCTCCTTATTGGATGGGATGCATGAACATGAAAAAAGTGGAATTTCCACAGCAGGAATGTTTCTAGAAGCTTCCAAAAATGACTTAAAATGAGATTCTAGATTTTACTTGCACCTTTTTTAATATTTTACAGGGGTCCACACCCTTAACAAATAGAAAGTGTGTTTGGCTACGCATGATTTATAGCCAAAAAGTGCGGGACCGCAGGCAATACTAAGAGAAAGTGCGAAACGAGAGTTTTTAAGACTTTTACGAGCTTTTATCTTAGTTTCAAGGCTCGAATTTAGGAACTTGGATATTGTAGACTTCTAAGGGAGTACTAAAATGTCATGGTGAAAAATTTCAGTGTAACAAATTCCCCCCTAAAGTGTGAAGTTTGAGAGAATTCGAAGAGTGATGTGCTTTATCATTTCAAGGATCAGCCCGTGGAAACCCTAGTCAGAACCTTGTAAAAACATTCAACGCAACACATATATGTATATACATCATCTCTAAGGTAGGAATTCCCATACTTAGATCAAAAACTAACTAAACTTGTTCTGATACAGAAATGATTTTAATATTACATCAATAGTGTAGACACAACATGGTCGTAGCCATTTGTAATAAATAGTCTACTGCATAATGAATAATAAAACTCCTCGCAGCTTGGATGGTGGAAACTAGATCCAGGGTCTTGATTTCCACTTCCCGAACTAGTACGATTCTAACCATGCAATTAAATGTGTTGAAGTCGAACATGGTAGAAACCACTTGATTACCAGTCAATGATGTGAACTGTTAACAAGTGTGAAAGAAACCACCAATAATGAAAATGGCTCTCAAAGTACTCAGTACAATCCACGAAATGTGAATAAGTGATCTGATGTCAAACATTTCACGGAATATTTTGATCGAAGGTCAATGATGCAACCTGTCGTCGAAGGCGAGAAATCTTCCATTAAGGCATGCATATTTCAAGGTACTGACGAATTCTAGATCAACTTCCTAGATGATGAGTTGTCGTCGATAGAAAGTGATCTGTCGTAAGCAAGCTCATGACACAAAACCATAGATCAAGTTTTGAATAATTTTTTTGCAAGGACTGACTTAGGGATGGTCAATAAAAATGGAGACAAGTGTTGTGGATGAATGGTTTGTTTGACTATCCTCTTGAACACATAATGACACTGCAGATGGTTTGGTGACAGTTTCCCTAAGATAATACCCAGAAATTGGCTGAAGACTTTCAATGTGGTTCGATTAACTGATAGGAAAAGGATTTCCCAACCCAGGTGGAAGTGCGACAGAAAGTGTCGTGTTCAAGAGTGGTATAATGCTTTTACAAATCAAAGTGTAACAAATGAATCTATTTTTCTCTCTTTTCCCCCACCATTTCTGGCAAGTACCTCTTTATTTTTGACAAGCTTGAGGAGGATAACATTTTCTTGTTTATAAGCTCATCCTTTGGATGAGTCCAAATTAGTTTAAAATTGAACCCTAAGAAGGAGTGGTCTGTTCCTATTTATAATCGACAGGTCCTTTACTGTTAAATTTTAACGAGTCTAGTATAGGATAAACTCAGTATTTTTCATTTTTAGGGAGTCAGAAGAAAAAAATTAAGAAAATTCCATGGGTGTTATTTTTTGTAAATTTAGTCTCTCAGGCCCGAAAAAGGATAAAATAATGCAAGAGAGAACTCTATTGACAATGATTAGTCAACATATACCTTTTTCGTAAATAGTCTATTTCAGTCCGGAAAAGAGGTAAACTTATACTGAAGGGATGACCGTTCATTTACTTTAACGAGTTCGAATAGTCAAGTACTCGGAAATATTTTCATCTTTAGAGAGTCTGAAAAGGGATTAAAAGATAACTCTAGGGTTTTGCTTTTTCGTAATTTTCAAGAGCCCGAAAAAGTGATAAAAGTATACTCAGTAGCTTTGCTTTTTTTGTAAATTTTAACGAGTTCGAAAAAGTGATAAAAATGTGCTCCTATGGCCGACTTTCAATTTAATTTATGAGCAGGAAAAAATGGAAATAACTCGGCATTTTCATGTGTTTTACGAGAATGAAAGATAGAAAAATAATCTCGGGATTTTCATGAGTTTAACAAGTCTTAAAAATAATAACCAAAATGGACTCGAGATAGGTTTCATTTTTATACAAGCTTGAAACATAGGAAAAATTGTGCTTGAAAGTGATTTCATTTTTACACAAGCTTGAAACATAGGAAAACTGTGCTTGAGAGAAGTTTGAAATGCCCCCCAAGCGTAACCTACTAGAGTGCATGCCCCCCAAGCTTCATTTCATTCAACTAAGCAGACTACTAGTAATTAATAGCTGGATGGAATGAAGGTTCATTTATGAGATCATATGAAAGACCCAACCTAAAACTATAAGAAAATTATACAAAAACTGAAATAAATAACCTAAATATATGACTTAACATTTACGAGATCTAGTCAAAGACTCGTCTTAATTAGGGGAGGATTTGTTTCATTTTTTAACAAGCTTGACACAGGAAAAAACTATGCTCATAGCAATGTGTTTCATTTTTTAACGAGGTTGACACAGTAACAGGAACTATCCTCACCTAAATGTTTCATTTTTTAACGAGGTTGACACAGTAAAAGAACTGTCCTCAAATCTACTCTCTAAAATCTACCTATATAACCTACTGATTCATTTTTTAATGATGTTGATAGTGGAAAAGAACTGTCCTCATGGCCCACTGATTCATTTTTTAAACGAGGTTGACATAGTAAAAGGAACTTTCCTCTTGATCCACTGATTCATTTTTAACAAGGTTGACACAGTAAAAGGAACTTTCCTCATACCTGATTCACTTTTTTATGAGGTTGACTTAGTAACAAGAACCATCCTCAGAAACTACTTATTTCTAATCTATCAATATACTCTCTACAATATACCTACTGATTCATTTTATAATGAGGTTAACACAGGAAAAGAACTATCCTCATTCCTGATTAATTTTTTAACGAGGTTGACTCAGTAACAGGAACTATCCTCTAACCAACTGATTCATTTTTAATGAGGTTGACACAGTAAAAGGAACTATCCTTGTAAGAATTTGTTTCAATTTTTAATGAGTTTGACATAGGAAAAGAACTTTCCTCTTGGTGACCTTGTCATGGTTTCCAATTGGAAGAAAGACATGTCAAGGGACACTCCTCAATCATGGCTTCAAAAAGGTCTTCATCAGATGGAAGAACAATTCTTTGGAAGGAACACATGTCAAGGGACTCAAAAGGGATAAGAACATCACGTTCAAATAATCCCATAGAGTTTTCCATGTCAATTACTGTATCTAAGTCATAGGAAGTCGAGAAAATAGTGAGAGGCTCGCTTGCATCGGTAATTGAAAACATGGGACTGGTTGTCACATAATTAACCCATGGCGGGGTAGATACCACTTTATTAAAAAGAACTTTTAGGGGTGTCGGATTATTGGTAATTGAATCAAGACAAGGGAATGAAAGTTGGTCAACAGTCACAATGTTTCCATTGTGAGGGAAATACATCATGCGAAAGAGTGTCAATACGACAACTTTCATTGCATAAACATAGTCTCGCCCAAGGAGTAAATTGAAATCCAAGGGGCCTCGAACTACCATAAGATCAATATAGACAATTTTACCTTCCAAAGTAATAGAAAATTTAGGATGGATCCCTAAAGGTTCACTAATGGTTCTGTTAAAAGCTTTCAGATTCTGCATAACAGGCATAAGCTGAGGGGAACCCAAATCTTTCCAAGCAGTTGAGGATAAAATACTAACAGAAGCACCTTCATCTACATGTGTGCGGTGTATGTTCGTACCACCATCCTTCACAATGATTTGGAAAGGGATGGAGGAAGGAAGAAGAGGTTTTGTCAGTCTATTCCAATCAAAGGAAAAGACCTCGGTACTAGGAGGGGGATCTGTAGGAACAAGTGTAATGCCCCCTGGCATAGAAGAATCTGATGTAACAAGAAGAACCTGAGTGGTATAAAGTTCACTCTCTTCAGGAGAGTGGGATCGACCGAATGTGAAATCGAATCGACCACTTGATCAACTAATGGATCATCAACCTGAGTGATATGAGTTTCACTCTTTAATGGAAGAGTGGGATCGACTGTACTTGGAATTATATCAATCACTCCGTCAGTTGATGGTAGGTTGGGAGAAAGTTGGCGGTAACTGGTTGGAAGTTCTTGCTGTGGAACAGTAAGGTTTTCCAACAATTTTGAGGCTTCAGCCATGTGAGGGCAAATGTGAGTTTGATGACTCCCTTTGCATAACTTACAAGGAGATCTAACTTTACCATTTTTCCCAGGAACTTGAATATCACTGGTTGATGGATCAACAGTAAGTTGACGAGATTTTTCTGACCATACTTCAAAGACCTTAGGAATACCAGGACAATTGATAAGGAAGTGGTCACCCTTACAAAGCTTGAAAGGGTATTTGGGTTTACGGTGCATGTTGGAGGTTTCCTCAACATTACTAACACTTACAGCCATGGTTAACTGGTTGACTTCTTTCTTATTTTGCTTATTATTCTTCTCCCCTTTCTTCTTCTTCTTAGCCACTTGGTTACTAGCGTCAAGGCTTTTACCAAGCGAAGAGGAAGAAAGGGAGGAAGAAATATTTGGCAAAGAAGGTAAAGGGTCAACAGAAGGTTGGTGATGTTGAGATGGTGAACTTTGTTGAGGTGAAGCATTCGGTTGAGGTGGAACAATTAGAGTATTCGGGGCCAACGAAGCTGAAAATAACCATATTGGTAAACCTATTGTAAATCCAGGTAATGACAATGTAGCCATATAAGGAGGACCAACATTTCCAAAGCAAGGAAAATTACTGGGATTCTCATTAAGAGAGGTTCCTTGGTTGGTAAATTCCGGAGTAGTTGCCATTATATTCAACTTCAGTGAATTTTATTAACAATTTTAAAACTAAAATTAACAATTCACAATTCACACCTAACAATTAAAATTCACAATTCACACCTATGGTCTCTAACAAGTAAAAACAAAAAGATGAACGCGTGCTATCAAATCTAGGAGTCAAACCACACACAAACAGTAGATTCCCACACTAAAAACACTATTTGGTGATGAAATCCAACATTGTATAATTTTAATGCAGAAATGGTGGTTGGAACAGTTACCCCGACAACCTGCTTAATGAAACAGACCGGTGCAAGTTTCTCTATTATACCATCTCGAGTGAAGTTAGCCCTCCAGAGAGTCCAAGTGAGTCTAGTCGATGTCTGCTCCAGGTACAGTGGGATCTTCCCTCCACCATCACCTTGGGAAAGAATCCTATAGATTATCACCACTAAGGTTACCAATAGAAACAAATATACCTAGGGTAATAGTCTACGATCCGACACACACACAAGGGCAGAGTAACAAAGCTCAATCCCCTTGAAGGCTCCTTGACATAATCCAAGGTTTACCGACAAGTGACCCCAGGCTCCTCGAAAATGGTAAATCTGAGGTTTACCATTGTTAATACATGTATATCTTCTATCATTCCCAATGAGGAAGGATTGATTACCTCACTGGTTCGGATATGATCTCATGCTTGACTCCTTTAGGAGGAGCTTCCTAGAGCATACATGCAACAATTGGAATTTTTCCTATCGCAAGATAAACTACTTGTTTGTTTACTGTCTTGGAGAGTTAACTAAAACCTATTCCAAGACACTAGCCTGAGCTATGTTGGTGAAAAGAGCCCTAAAAATGTAAAAATTACTAGATGAATTTTATTTAAGCATTGTGTTATTTAGGCTGTTATTACTCAAAGGGTAAATGGATACGAAACCAACGGTGTTATGACCCGACTCAAAACTGAATGAAATTGAATATGATAATGTAATATTTTCAATTTGATGAATCCTAACTAAAGTAAGGAGAGAGTTTCCATTCACTTCCAACAATGAAAAAAATTGATCAATAAGAGAAAATATAACAAATTCTCTAATGCACTAATTTTATCCATAAAAACTAATGCTAATCAATTCCATATTTTTTTATTTTTTTGTTTTTAAAACAAGCATAAAAACATCTAAATTCAAATTAAAGAAACCGATCTAAATATACGATTTATTTTTCAGAATGTAAATTATGCAGTTGTAATCCATGCACAATTCACTTGAAAAGTATGCAGATGTAATCTATGCACATTTTTCATTCATATTCTGAAAATGAGAATTCTAATTATGAAAATGTGATCTATGCAAGAGAATTCTCAAACACAAGATGATTCTAATGTAATATAAGAACCAATCAAGTGTAAGTAAATAAAATTGGGTGAGAGTTCCAAAGATCAAAAAATAAAAACACTCAAAGGCAATTAACACTCTTACACAATTTAGCACCCCCCCCCCCCTGGCGAATGACGGGGAAATGTTTTTGCAAAAACAAAAGAAAAAAGATGTAAAATTGTGAAAAGACTGAGACAAACCTCCAAGTAATGACCAAAGGAAATAAAATTACGAATTTCTCAAAAAAGAGACTCAAAACACCCAATTAACTTAACGGAGATTGATGAGATGAAAAAGTTGCTGAAAGAAACTCATAAACAAGGATTTTTGACAGAAAAATACAGATCTGGGTAGATGGTAAGAATCCTAAATTAAATCTAGACTAAGCCTGAAAAGGAAATTTTAAGTTTTCACAAAATTTTCCCAGGGTCCGCAAGTTCCAGAGTAAACAGGTGCGGTACCGCACTAGTTACTCAAGAAAATTGCAGAGATGACCGCACTGTGTGTGAATGCAAAGTGCAGAGATCAGAAAAGTTCAAGAAAACAAAAGTTTTCAAAACTTTTCAAAGTACAGAAAAATTAAACTAAGCCACCCAAACCAGTATACTTCAATCAAGAACCAGAAAAATCATTTTCTCAAATCAAAACAAAGGGAAAACAAAAAATCAAATCATTCCCCAGTAGAGTTGCCATTTTTTTGGACGGTGTTAGTGTCACTCTAGTCATACTGCCATCAGTGATCAAAATTTCTCTTTTGCATTTGCATATTAGGAGTCCCATAATAATCAATTTCGCCATTCCGTTAGGTCATGGCTTCATTGATGGTAGTAGTTTGTTACCAGTTTTCCCTCATGAGGTACTTGCTGATTTTCCTTCCTATGATCTTCAGTTATTTGTCACTTTCATTCTCAAAATCATATTAGTAGGTCATAGTATGGGTCTCATTAGTCTCTAAGGTCTCGCCATGTTCAAATTAATGAGTCAAGTGGCAAAGAAAGATCAGCGAAGTCACGAGGAAGTCAATAAATACAAAGTCATAGCACCAGGAAGATCAAAGATATCATTTGTTTGGTTTGATGCAAGCTTCACCTCAAAACCATGTTTTGAGGTGAAGACATGATACTTTGCCTTTCAGCCACAATTCAGAAGCTGTTATCTCCACAAAGTGATGTCTTTGCCTTCAGAGAATTTTTCCACAGTATGTTCAGCGCCAAATCATCTTCAAAGTAGATCCATCAGAAAGAGCCCGGAAAGAGCTTTCCAACGGTATACTACACTCTCAAAACTGGCTTCTGGATTGAATTTTGTGCTTAAGTGAAGTAAAAGCCCTCTAGTCCCTAAGCCCCACCTATTTCCCATGTTTCCCCTTTAACTTTATGTTCAAATCCCTTTAAAAACCCCTTCCTTCCCCCTTCCGATTATAATATCGCATTGTAAATCATTTAATAAAATATGCGATTTTATTACCCAACCACTTCCCCTCCATGCCTTTGGACTTTATAATAAAAAAACTTCATATTACAAAGTCCCCCCCCTTAAACACTTCTCCGACAAATACCCCACAAACTTTATAACAAAGTTATATCATATATATAAACCCCACCACTTTAGCGCAAAATCGCAAAATCGCAAGTTTAGAGATTCAAGTGTCTTGTTGATGTGGAATTTGCAATGTGCGATGTGCGATCATCGCAAAATTCCCATCGCAAAATCCCCGTCGCAAAATTCCCATCGCAAAATTCCCGTCGCAAAATCCCCATCGCAAAATTCCCATCGCAAAATCCCCGTCGCAAAATTCCCATCGCAAATTCCCATCGCAAAATTCCCGTCGCAAAATCCCCGTCGCAAAATTCCCATCGCAAAATTCCCATCGCAAATTCCAATATTGCGATTGCGATTTTATCCCCGGGCCCACCATACAGCACTTATTCCCCATTATAATATAAAGGCCCTTTCCCCTTTGTAAGTCCCAAAATCGCATTTTATTACATTTATTAAAGGACTTCCCATGGTTTAATCCAACCGCATCAAAAGTCTTATTTTGTATATATTTTCCCGCTCCCCGATCCCGATTGCGATTAAGATGCTGGTCCCGCCTCCTCTCCCTTCCTTCTTATTCACTATTTCCCTTCACGTAAGGCATTATTTCAGTTTATTCCAGTTTACTGCAACGGAATCTTATTAAAAGCCAGTTATTCAAAAGGAATAATGGAAAGCAAAGCGACAGCCAGAGGCCAAGACCCAAATTGTAATAGTCACATCTTCAGTTACATTGTAGAGAAATCTACGTTACAATTTTTTGCCTTCTCACTGGCCAGATGTAATGCAGCTCTTCCTTTACGAAGAGACTGTTGGCTTTTGGCCTTCTATCTTCAGTTGTGATTTCTTCCCTTCCATCGATTTGTATTCCGGAAAAATTCGTCTATTTATTGTAAATTCTAATTATTTGTAAACAAAGGTCTGAGGTCTGAAAACCCAGAAGTAGTGGAATAGTGTGGCAGTGAGCTCTGCGCTCCGTTGTACAGTTTGGCAGGGAATTAAATAAAGTGATGCAGCTCTGATTTATGGGATTCATGTGGTATGAGTTTTAGCATATGTTTCTCCTTTATGTTTCATATGTACATTGTTATGTTACACCATTCATTCATTAACATCTCCAATTGAATGTTTTCAAGTTAGAAAGGTAGAATCCATTTTATATGCTCTGCCTTGGGGAATCATTCATACTCTGTGTATTTTCTTCTGTTTGAAAAGGATTAATTTATTATGCCCTTTTCAACTTCTCAACAGTCTTTCCATTTCATCTTATTTAGACTTGATTGCTAAACCTCCTGCCTATCTTGCCCTATGAAATATTTTGTATCCCGATTTAATTCCTCAGTTCATACTGTCCTCTTGTCCCATACATCCCTGAAATTTCAGTAATTCATCAAAACTCTTTTTCCCATTTATATACCTAGCCTAAAATCAGTTCATTACCATTTTATTGAATATATATTCTACGGAGAGAGCCCTCTCCTGTCCTTGTAGGGCTAGCTACAAGGCTAAGCGTGGTTTAGTTGTTACCTTGATTTGGCCTTTTTCAGCCTGAGGTTCAGATTGGGTGCTAACATCTCTGGTGACCATACTGGGGACAAAAATTACAAACTTTTGCGTAGAAGATTTATCACCCCAGTAATATTTTTCTTGCAAAGTCTCGATGATGATATTTCAGAATTTTCTAGGCTGATATAAATATTGTATAGTAGTAAGTTGACCACACTGGCTTCAAGAAGATATACAAGGGCTAATCCTGATCCAAATCCTCCCCCTGTGTTTGAAAATCCGAATCTTATCCCAAGAATAGTCAGAAGACAAGAGGGATCGCCAAGTCCTACACCTATTTTCACGTCCCATACTTGGCCCAGTGAATGTTTTTTTGTAGAGGAGATTTCTTTTGATGAGAATTTTGAGCTTTCTTTGTTTAGAAGTAAGTCTGAAACTGCACTTGAAGACACGGTTTTAGATCCGGAGTTTCTTGTAGATATTGAAGTTCAGAGAGAAAATTATTCCATTGATGACTACATTTTGAATTTGCCTCAGTCCATCGCTGCAGCTTATATTCCTGAGCCTTCAGAATCATCAGGCGCAACATTCCATCCTCCTAATCCATCAACATTCCCATCAATCAATTCCCAGTTTTCATCTCCTCCATCAACACCGACCTCAAATTCCAGCATTACAAACGCTGTGGTAAATCCTCCCAGAAATATGGCTGCCCGGTATGCACCCTTGGTTTTACCTTAGGTTCTCAATGATATGCCTGCTGATTATCAGACTAAAATTGATATCTTTGATGCCACTCAGGGCATTACAACCCATCAGCATGTTGACAAGATGAATGACTTTTTTGACTTGCATGAAGTGGAAGAAGAGAATGTAGCAACCAGGTTGTTTGTTCAAAGCTTCGGAGGTGAAGTGAGAAAGTGGTTCAGAGCTTTACCAGCAGGCTCTATTCACACTTTGCAAGAGTTACACACACAGTTCCTAGACCAGTGGGAGGTGAAAAGGAACCCACACCAAATTCTGTCTGAATATGAGAATATGAAAAGAAATGTGGGTGAAACTATGCAATACTATTGTTTAAGATTCAATGCTGCATACAATGCTATTCCGGCCAACCTCAAACCACCCGTGGATTTAGCTATGCTAAATTTTCCGGATGGTTTTGATGCCGATATGGCATATCAGCTGCATGAAAGAGATCCACCGTCTCTTGAAGAAATGCAAAAAATAGCAGTAAGCGTTGAAGCTAATCTGCTGACCAGAAGAGCTCGATCCAGAACCGAAAAGAAAGTCGTGGTGAAAGAGGAAGCCTCCACTTAAAACAGAAGAATGGACACTCTAATTCGTACAATGGAAAATATGGTTGAGCGTTTGAATATTTCCAATAGACCCGAAACTCAAATAAGAAATCCAAATTTTAGAGGACAGCAGCAAACACAATTCAGAATTAGACAAAGAGAAAAAAGGGCGCAGGACCAAGCGGCACCACAACAGCCAATTAAAACACCGTTACAACAGAACTACGTGCAAGGGACTGACTCAGATGATGATGGTCCTCTGTTTGAAACCAATCATTTTTTCACAGCTGATGGTGCACCCATTTTCGTCACAGAAGACGAAGAATACATAGTGGTGACTCCAGACATTCAAGGGGATGAAAATTTCATTTTGGCCAATGACGTGGTGTTAGAAAAGGAATCTGATGACTACCAGAGAGGTTATATGAATGCGCTGTCAGCCCAGCAAGGACAATATTCTCTAAGGAACAGAAATGTCACCATCAGCCCCATTCAAAGGAGAAAAAAACTACAAATGAAGGATGAGGCACATAAGAAAGGAAAAGATCCGGCCAGTCCTTCATCCAGCAAAGCACCCACAGCTGAGAACGCTGCAAAAGAAAAAGGCCAGCAGAACATAGCGAGAGAACAAATGGAGAAGAAAGACCCTCCTATTAAAGAGGTAGAAAAAGCTCCCTCCTTTAATTTAGAAAATGAAATTTCGAAGTTGAAAGTGTCCGTGCCCTTGACCGAGTTGGTAAAGAATAGTGTATATAAAAATCAGGTGTCTAAAGTATTTCAAATTGACCCTCTTTCTGATATGGTTAATGTGGAGGATGACTACCCCGAACTTGTTTTTGGTACAGCCACACAAGAGTCTGAAGAAAATGAAGTTCCCCCCTTTTACCTCAGTCTTAGGTTACATGAGTTTATCTTGCATAATGCCATGTTAGACTCTGGGGCCTCCCATAATTTAATTCCCAAAGCTATCATGGAGAAGTTAGGCCTTGATGTTACTAGAAAATACCATGATTTGTACTCTTTTGATTCAAGTAGGGTCCACTGTATTGGTCTCATCAAAGACTTAGTAGTGTCTTTAGATCAAATCCCAGCCAAAAATGTCTTGATGGATGTAGTTGTTGCTGATGTCCCACCAAGGTTTGTAATGCTCCTATCTAGGTCTTGGGGTGCCAAACTTAAGGGGACCATACAGCTTGATTTCTCCTATGCCACAATCCCTGTGTTTGGCCAGTTGAGAAAGTTATATAGGGAAAAGAAAATGAAATACATGATCACTAGCAAAGACAAGCCAGTAAATCATCCCATCAATACAGTACACACAAATTTAGAGTCTTTTGTCTTATATTCAGATGGTGGTTTAAATGATGAGGATGTTCAGTTGGTACAAGTGGAGGAGATAGCTGAGATTTCAGAAAATTTTAGAGAAATCCTCAAACAGGAAAAAGACAAAGCAGCAAGTACTTCTAAGCCTTCTGCCTGCCAGCAGCAAATGGATAATGAACAGCCAGAAATCAGCCAAGGCAAATAAGAGAAAGAAACAAATTTTCAGCATCTACAAGAAGAAGAATAAGGTCTATGGAGTATGGATTTTGATGGAGCTGTTGGTAAGGATGGAGCTGGCATTGGAATATGGATTAGGAGTCCTATTTTTCAACCTGAGAAGGTCCCTAGTAATGTTAGAGTATGTGCTTACAAGTTGGCTTTTGAATGCTCTAACAATGAAGCAGAGTATGAAGCTCTGATTGCAGGCCTCAAAATCTTGAAGAAGTTGAAGGCAAAAAGGATTTCTGTGTATGGTGACTCTAAGTTAATAATCAAGCAGGTGAAAGGAGAGTACCAAGCTAAACATCCAATACTGAGGGCATACAGAAATGTAGTTCTAGACATTTTGAAGACATTCCCAGAGTACACTTTGATAGCAGTGCCCAGGATGTAGAATCTTATTGTTGATTCTCTTGCAACTACTGCAAGTAACCTGAAAATTCCGATGAACTCCAGCAACAAATTTGAAATCCATGTCAAACATAGTCCTGCTGTTCCGGATAATTTGAGGTATTGTCAAGTATTTTGGGATGATAATGAGATAAATGCATTTTTGCAGGGTGATGGAAAATTCAAGGACACTCTCATAGAAGGTGAGTATGTGGTGGATGATCACGAAATGGAAACAAACCAGATGGACATATTGCAGCTGAAAGATAACGTAATTCCTAGAGGTCTCATACCTCTAGAGGAGCTGTTTGATCAGGACAATGTTGCAAAGAAGCCAAGCTTGGTGCCCACAGAGAAAGGAGTTGAAGATGTGAATCTTGGAACACTTGATCAGCCCAAGTTCGTGAATTTGTCGAAGACATTGTCCCCTAAAGCGAAGGATAAGTATGTGAAGTGTCTTTCTGAATTTTCTGATGTATTTGCATGGGATTATTCAGATTTGAAAGTGTATGATAGGAACATAATCCAGCATACTATTCCTATCAAGCCAGTTCAAAAGCCATTCAGAAAGAAGCTGAGAAGAATCAATCCAAAGCTGCTGCCATCCATTGAAAAAGAGGTAAACAGATTATACAAAGCTGGTATCATAGTCCCCATTAGATTTTCTGACTGGATTTCAAATTTGGTCCCGGTACGTAAGAAGACTGGAGAAATAAGGTTGTGCATAGATTTTAGGAACTTGAATAAGGCTTCCTTAAAGGATAATTATCCACTTCCGAAAATGGACCATATTCTGCAGAGAGTAGTTGGAGCATCCAGGATGTCATTACTTGATGGCTACTCAGGCTACAACCAAATCTTGGTGCATGAGAAGGACCAAGATAAAACTGCCTTCACAACACCCTGGGGAACCTTCCAGTATGCCAAAATGCCTTTCGGACTGAATAATGCAGGAGCTACTTTCCAACGTGCAATGGACATCACCTTTGCAAATGAAAAAGATGTTTTTCTGGTTGTCTATTTGGATGATTTGACAGTGTTTTCAGGATCAGATGATGAGCATTTGTACCATTTGAGAGTTGTTTTTCAGCGATGCAGAAAGTTCAGAATTTCTCTCAATCCCAAGAAGTGCCTCTTCGCCATGGATGAAGGCAAGATTCTGGGACATATCATCTCCAAAGATGGTATTCGCATCGATCCAGCTAGAGTGGAGGAAATCCATCTCATAGACCTGCCACGAAAAAAGAAGGAGATCCAAGCATTCAATGGTAAGATGAACTTCTTACGTCGATTTATACCCAATCTGGCTGAGCATTTGAGGGAAATGACTAATATGTTAAATAAAGACAACACTGTTAAATGGAGTGAGGAGGCTATCAAATCATTCAATCTGGTAAATTTTTCTTTGTCCAATGCCCCAATTTTGATCAGTCCTGACTACACTCAAGACTTTATCATATTTTCGTTTGCATCTGAGCATACTTTAGCGGCTGTTTTAATGCAAATGAGAGACGAGATCGAAAAGCCAATTGCCTTTTTCAGTAGAACTATTAGAGACGCTACTTTGAGGTATAATATCATTGAAAAACAGGCATTGGCCCTTATCAAAGCATTGAAGGATTTCAGGGTCTATATTCTGCATTCACATACTATAGCATATGTCCCAAACACAACAGTGAAGGAGGTGTTGATGCAAACTGATCCAGAAGGTCGAAGAGGTAAGTGGATAGCAGCCATGTTGGAGTATGATCTGGAGATCAAGCCCATGGAATTTATCAAAGGCCAAGGCTTGGTGAAATTGATGGCCCAATCAAATCTGCACGCCTTAGATATAAACCTTATAACAGCAGTGGCAGAAGAGGAATATGAAGGTTTGCTGGTTCCAATTGCAGACATTTTTCTACAGTCCCCATGGTATTCAGATATCGTCTATATCCTTCAGCATTTGTCTCCTCCTACGGGCATGTCCAAGAGAAAAGGTAGATCTCTGAAGCTAAAATCTGCAAAACACTGCATTTTAGACAGCACTTTGTATTGGAAAGATCTAGGAGGTGTTCTGCTCAATTGTTTGGTTGAAGAAGAAGTGCAGAAGGTAATGCACGAGTTTCATAAAGGCGACTGCGGCAGTCACTTGTTTTGGAAGACTACAGCTAACAAGATATTGAGAGGAGGATATTATTGGCCCACATTATTTTCTGATTTATATAAGACAGTGATGAAATGTCAAGAATTCCAAATCTTCCAAGGGAAGAAGAAATTGCTTCCACTTCCTTTGAAACCAGTTTCAGTGAACGCACCCTTTCAGCAGTGGGGGCTCGATTTTATAGGGGAGATTCATCCCGCGTCCTCAGCACAACACCGATGGATCTTGATAGGGACAGATTAATTTACTAAATGGATCGAGGCCGTCCCAGCCAGGCAAGCAATAGATGTGGTAATCATTCAATTCTTGGAATCGAATATTCTATCTCGTTTTGGCTGCCCCTGTAAAATCGTAACAGACAATGCAGCAGCGTTCAGATCCAAGAAAATGATCGACTTTTGTGACAAATACAACATCGCGCTGGGCCATTTGACAGCTTATTATCCACAAGGAAACGGCCTGGCTGAGTCATCTAAAAAATCATTGGTGAATATAATTAAAAAAATGCTGGAGGCAAACAAAAGAAATTGGCACCGAAAGCTCATCAACGTGCTGTGGGCAGACAGAGTTAGCAGTAAAAGATCAATAGGTATGTCACCATTTGAGATGGTTTATGGTACTGACGTTGTCTTTCCTACATCCCTTACAGTCTCAGTTATGAAATTATTGCAAGAAGTTGGCAGCGAGGAAAATGACAATCAACGAAGAATCAATCAAATGATCCACCTTCAGCAAATAAGAGAGGAAGTGTCATAGAACGTTATTCAGTTGCAGGAGAAAATTAAAAAGATCTATGACAGGAAGACAAAGGCAGAAAATTTTCAGCTGGATGATATAGTGTTGAAATGGGATGCCAGAAATGAAGACAAAGGGAAGCATGGTAAGTTCGACAATCTGTGGAAAGGACCATACAGGATCTCAGCTTACAGAGGACATAATGCCTTCTTTCTTTCAGAAATGGATGGCCAAAATTGTCCTGGAGGAGCAGTAAATGGTAGGCTTTTGAAGCACTACCATTGTTGAAAACAATGGATCAGGATATATGTCATCATCATTGTATATACCATGTTATGTTTATCAGAGTTCAGAGTACACAGTCATTGAAGTTTGGGGCCCGAAGTGAAGGCTATAAAACTTGAATGATATGTGTATGGTTTGGTTTATTTTAGTTTTTCAGTCTTAGTCTTGAGTCAGCGTCAGTATGCATTGTGTCAGTTTTTCAGTATTTTTGACTCCATGCCCAATGGATAAGGCTACTTGGTTTACGGTGTTCTTGGCACCTCCAAGGAGCTACCATCCCCATTGGAGCCAATGTTAGTGTCACTCTAGTCATACTGCCATCAGTGATCAAAATTGCTATTTTGCATTTGCATATTAGGAGTCCCATAATAATCAATTTCGCCATTCCGTTAGGTCATGGATTAATTGATGGTAGTAATTTGTTACCAGTTTTCCCTCATGAGGTACTTGCTGATTTTCCTTCCTATGATCTTCAGTCATTTGTCACTTTCATTCTCAAAATCATATTAGTAGGTCATAGGATGGGTCTCATTAGTCTCTAAGGTCTCGCCATGGTCAAATTAATGAGTCAAGTGGCAAATAAATATCAGCGAAGTCACGAGGAAGTCAATAAATACAAAGTCATAGCACCAGGAAGATCAAAGATATCATTTGTTTGGTTTGATGCAAGCTTCACCTCAAAACCATGTTTTGAGGTGAAGACATGATACTTTGCCTTTCAGCCACAATTCAGAAGCTGTTATCTCCACAAAGTGATGTCTCTGCCTTCAGAGAATTTTTCCGCAGTATGTTCAGCGCCAAATCATCTTCAAAGAAGATCCATCAGAAAGAGCCCGGAAAGAGCTTTCCAATGGTATACTACACTCTCCAAACTGGCTTCTGGATTGAATTTTGTGCTTAAGTGAAGTAAAAGCCCTCTATTCCCTAAGCCCCACCTATTTCCCATGTTTCCCCTTTAACTTTATGTTCAAATCCCTTTAAAAACCCCTTCCTTCCCCCTTCCGATTATAATATCACATTGTAAATCATTTAATAAAATATGCGATTTTATTACCCAACCACTTCCCCTCCATGCCTTTGGACTTTATAATAAAAAACTTCATATTACAAAGTCCCTCCCCTTAAACACTTCTTCGACCAATACCCCACAAACTTTATAACAAAGTTATATCATATATATAAACCCCACCACTTTAGCGCAAAATCGCAAGATCGCAAGTTTAGAGATTCAAGTGTCTTGTTGATGTGGAATTTGCGTGTCGTGATGTACGTCATCGTTACAGCCAAAAAATTCCCATACTTAGAAATTTCCTTTCCCTTAAAATCTTAATCATAAAATTCCCATGTAGAATTCCCATCCCAAATTCATATAAAAATTTTCTGGTAGCAAAATTCCCCATCATAATTCTTGCTCATAAATTCCCACTCTGCCATTCCACATTTGCAATCCCAAATACTTAAAATCCCCGTATGAATACATCGCAAAATTCCTGCACCCAAAATTCCCATCCCAAATTCCGTCTGACATCGGCGGTACTTAATTCACTGTAAAGTCCATCGCAAATTCCTATTATGGAAATTCCAATATTACGATTACAGATTATATCTTGGGCCCATTGCACTTACTCCCCATTATAATACAAAGGCCCTTTCCCCTTTGTAAGTCCCAAAATCGCATTTTATTACATTTATTAAAGGACTTCCTATGGTTTAATCCAACCGCATCGAAAGTTTTATTTTGTATATATTTTCCTGCTCCCCGATCCTGATTGCGATTAAGATGCTGGTCCCGCCTCCTATCCCTTCCTTCTTATTCACTATTTCCCTTCACATAAGGCATTATTTCAGTTTATTCCGGTTTACTGCAACGACATCTTATTAAAAGCCAGTTATTCAAAAGGAATAATGGAAAGCAAAGCGACAGCCAGAGGCCAAGACCCAAATTGTAACAGTCACATCTTTAGTTACGTTGTAGAGAAATCTACGTTACAATTTTTTGCCTTCTCACTGGCCAGATGTAATGCAGCTCTTCCTTTATGAAGAGACTGTTGGCTTTTGGCCTTCCTATCTTTAGTTTGTGATTTCCTCCGCCCATAGATTTTATTCCGGCAAGGTCTGTCTGTTGTCTTGTAAATTCTAGTGTTGCACTTGAGTGCGAGTGCGGCATGGAGGAGGGGAATAGTGTGGCGGTGAACTCACAGCTCCATTGTGGTTGGTAGGGACTTAAATAAAGTGATGCGGATCTAATTTTATGGGATTCATGGTATGGGATTTTTAGCCTATGTTTATAACTTCATGTTTCTTATCCTTGCATTGTTATGTTACACCATTCATTCATTAACATCTCCAGTTGAATGTTTTCAAGTTAGAAAGGTAGAATCCATTTTATATGCTCTGCCTTGGGGAATCATTCATACTCTGTGTATTTTCTTCTGTTTGAAAAGGATTCACTTATTATGCCCTTTTCAACTTCTCAACAGTCTTTCCATTTCATCTTATTTAGACTTGATTGCTAAACCTCCTGCCTATCTTGCCCTATGAAATATTCTGTATCCTGATTTAATTCCTCAGTTTCATATTGTCCCTTTGTCCCATACATCCCTGAATTTCAGTAATTCATCAAAACTCTTTTTCCCATTTATATACCTAGCCTAAAATCAGTTCATTACCATTTTATTGAATATCTATTCTATGGAGAGAGCCCTCTCCTGTCCTTGTAGGGATAGCTACAAGGCTGAGCGTGGTTTAGTTGTTACCCTGATTTGGCCTTTTTCAGCCTGAGGTTCAGATTGGGTGCTAACAGACGGATAAGTCGTTCTTGCGGACAAGACAGACCTCCCAAGTGTCCTACGAATAGCTAGCAACAAATAGACAACTGAATCGATCTTTCTCTAGATATATTGTGATTCATTATTAAATGCTATAAAGGTTTAACAATCCTACCTTTGATCCAACACTTGTTTGTAGTAATAATCCTTTAGTCGCCTAAAAGAGTTGCCTTCGAAGATCTGTAATAAAAAAAAAGAAAACATCAAATAACACCTGCATAGCCTATATTCATAAATCATATCTATTATGGTGATCAAGGAATCCATAAAATAAACCAATCAATTGACAACTTATTGAGAAAAATGGATTTATTTGTATTAACTTAAATAAGAAGAGCCTTATAACCATGTCTACCTTGACGTTGTATAGGTATTCCTAGGGTCTGGAACAGGCGTTTCATTTACTATGACAAGCCTTAAACTCTTCCAAACGAGATACATACAGGTATGTAATCCTTCCCACATAAAATATCAGCTAAAAGGGTCTGGGTTTCAACAACATTTCGCCTCCAACAATACTTAAAACTTAAACTCATCAATTGTAACCCTTTGAGGCTGCCCTATGCCTCTTTTTATACTGAAAGAGAGGAAGTTACAGCTCCATACAAGAAGGGATAGAATCCTCCTTCAAATGGATTAGCTCCTTACATCAAGGGGTTAGCTCCTTATTGGATGGGATGCATGAACATGAAAGAAGCGAAATTTCCACCGCAGGAATGTTTATAGAAGATTCCAAAAATGACTTAAACTAAGCTTCTAGATTTTACTTGCGCCTTTTTTAATCTTTTATAGGGGTCCGCACCCTTAAAAAACAGAAAGTGTGTTTGTCTACGCGTGATTTATATCTAAAAAGTGCGGGACCACAGGAAATACTAAGAGAAAGTGTGGAACCAGAGTTTTTAATACTTTTATGAGCTTTTATCTTAGTTTCAAGGCTTGAATTTAGGAACTTGGATATTGTAGACTTCTAAGGGAGTACTGAAATGTCATGGTGACAAATTTCAGTGTAACATGTGGCTTCCCCCACAAACTACCAATATGATAGCCAATATAAATGCTACATTTGGCGTCAAGTACATCATAATATAATGCATAAGAAGGAATGACCCTCCTTAATACAAGATGTAGCTCATATAAAGTAAAGAAGTGTAAATCATAATGCAAATGTGTACCTTCTCTTCCATGTACTTTGGTCCTTGAGCTGAAATGGCTCATCTGAAAGTTATCCCTCACTCTTAATGAGTAGGGAAGTGGTTGTGCTAACCTCTCCATCAACATCCGACCTATGAATCTCTCTATATGCTGAAATATATCATGCTGGATTCCCTCCCAAGTGAACCTCTCTACCAAATAATGATATGCATCAAAGTGCATAGAAAGGAAGTCCTAATGTGCTGCATGTGGCAACTTCTCCTTGAGCTCAGGAGCTCTAGTCAAGAAGAATCTACCATAAGAATATATGACCATATTATCCACCATAGATGACCACATTATCCACATCTTCCTCCAGGTCATCAAGAATCATGCAGGCACCAAGATCCATGGAGTACTCTACCAAAAGTTGAGACCTCCAATATGGATCAATCCTCCGAAGAGACAACACTGATGATATGAAATGTGAATCTCCCCACATGTTGTTGTATACTCCTTTGGCATCCCCCATGCCAAATTCATCCTCCAAAGTGCTACCATGCCCATCATGCAGCTCCTCATGCTCAAATATAAGTGGTGACCTTTGGAAGTTGGCCTCCCATGAGAAGCTCCCATCCAAAAAGAATCTCCTGATCTTGGCCAATGTAAGCATGAGTGGCCTCCATCTACTCCAAGGTATGGAGGATTCCTCCCTCAAAGGAAGTACCCTCTGTTTCTCCAAATCCATGGAGCAGCTCTCTTTCACCATGAAGGTGCCATCCTCCATCACTGCAACAACTTCTGTCAGCGCAGTATGTGTAGTGAGAGTGGACAATGCTGAAAATGGGAGAATGTCTCCCTCCTCCTTCAGTTTTCGCCAAACTATCTATGCTGTAATAGACCCCTCCAAAGTATCCACCCCTCCAGGATCTAGGAGTGGTGCTATCCAATGTGAATCATTCCCCATCATCTCCTGATTTGGTGGTCTCCCCAGTGGAATGCCTCCATGTAATGAGACATCAATGTCAAGAGTAGATTGCACATATGGATGGACAACTTTGTCCCTGCCCTAACAATGCAAATCTGTCTGCCTCTTCTTTGCATTAACTCTCTGAAATAGATAGGCGTGTGTGCTCCTCATCATGCGATGCTGACCTTCCTCCCTACCTTCTCCTTCCATCTACAATATTTCACAATCATGTTGTTCATTGATTGTACCTTGACCTCCATATATCAGATCCTAGGGAATTCCTTGCAATGATACAAGAATCCCTCTTGTTGGAGCAAGTGATCCATCTACCTCTGCATGAGGTGCTAGATGTACTCTAGATATGGCAGTGATGTTGCCCCCATCCTTCTCTTCCTCTCCAATATGAATGGGAGTCACCTTCTCAATAAGAGAATCCTCTTTTGGAAAAAGGGATCTTCATGCCCTCTTTTTCAAGACCATGGGACAAATTTCTTGGCTCTAGAAAAGTATTATGCAATATGTGAGCCTCTTAAACAATTTTCTGAAGTGGATTTGAGTTCATAGGTTCCTCCATCATATGCAAAGGTTTTTTTTGTTTTAGTTTGTTTGGTTCCACGAATGATGTCTCAGAATGTTTTCCATAAAAACTTTCCACTAATCTCTTAGTGAACTTTGCATAAGAAGAAATATTTGCATTTATTAAAGAAAAGGACTCAAATATCCACCAAGCATTGGCCTTACCTTCAAAATGCAGCGCTGCAACTTTGATGGCTTCATCTTCAGAAAATTGGTGCTGCTACAAATAGGTGTGTAACTCCTCCACCCAAGCTCTAGCTGAACATGTTGGTGACCCATCAAAAGTAGATAGGGAAAATCTACCCTTGTCATGTTGCTTGCTTCTATTCACCTTGATCTTGCAAAAATCTTGGAAAGTGATATGATCTCTAAAATTCTTAGTTTGAGATTCATATTCTTGCAAATAATCACTAATAGTTCCCCTCCTAGGCATTTATTCTTCTCCCATATCCCTCATAGCAGATTTGGGCATATGACTACGTTGTGGATCATAGTGTGTAGCTGCATGCTCACACACATCATGTGAAAATCTAGAGTTTGATTTAGATCCAAACTCTTTTGGATATTCCCTCTCCCTTCTCATCTTCTAGAGATCTCCTTTAATGCTCCAAATAGATTGAAAAAGAAGCTTTGAGAGCCTCTCTTTCTTCCTTCCTCCAAATACTGGAGTCTTCCTTTTGTTGTACATCTCCACTTCTAGTGAAGAGCTTCTCCTCATGGTGACATATTGGCTGAATGCACAGGCTCATCCAAGATTATGCTCTGATACCACTGTAGTATCCCAAATGGGGAATGCAGCAATATGTAAACACAAAACTGGAAATAACAGTGTAAATAAACTCATTGACATTGGAGACCAATATGGAGACATATCATTATGTATTATATAAGCAAATCAATACATAGTAGTGAGGCATGAATCAAACACAATGAGGAAACAAGCCTCCCATAAGCAATCACTCCTAAATCTGAATTGCTGCTACAATACAAAATGCCGGAAGACTGCTACAACGTAGTTATAAACACACTGCTACAAAAAAATAATGTACAAAATATGTAGGGCTGTTATATTCCTCAAAAGATATGCCAATACAGATCTAGTCTTAATACAAACTCCTACAAATAACCTGGAAAGGGTTTTCAGAAATACACTCTATACAAGATGGGATCTAAAGCCAAATGGATGGAGATTCACTGCAACTAAAAAAAATGAGTGTAGGAGGCTGAAATATAGCAGATCAGATGTATATCCCCTCAAAGGTCTCCTCCCATGAAAGGTTGAACCCTTCAATCACAAGAAAACACTCCAAAGGAGCCACAAGATCCCTCATTGAAGCTGCCCTCCAAAATAATGCAATCCCTAGCTGGAACATCGCTAGAAATGATGGGAAATAGTTTTCTTGATGCAAAATATCTGAAATATGCCCAAGAGCTCTCCAAAATGATCTCCCAATAGAAGGAGACCTTCCTCCTATGAGAAAATAGATCATAAAATGAGTTTCTAACCCATCCACTGCAACACCCTGCAACATAGCACAATAACTTGAAGAAACTGCGCTGATGAAGAAAGCAGTAGCTTGGCCTAAAAACCTAAATGTGGAAATGAATAAAATACTCTTCCAAGAGGCCTTTCAAGGAAAGAGGTGGGATTCCCGCTCGGGAACACTCGATGCTAAATAGCATAGCAACCCTTCTAAACAACTAGAGGAAGAAAAAGTCTAAGCAGATCAATATCAAAATAATATTCTAAAACATGAGCTCATATGGCTGCCATCCTCTTCCTTAAATATAATATGAGCTTACTTGCCCTTAGCCCCACTCAATTAGGTCATTTCCTTCATGAGATCCATCTCCCTCCAAAACTGTGTTATTCTTCTTTTAATCTCCACTCCTCCATGACAACGCTGTTGACTTGGTCAAAGTTAACTGAATCAACATCATCCAACCCATTTTCACACTTGGAGGTGCTTTATTTAGCTACTAAAAGGGTATCGTTTCACACTTGAAGTGTTTTTATTGCTACTTGGGAGACTTATGGGCCTTCCTACACATTTATTCACCTACCTAGTGACAACACAAACTATAATATTCCATTTAACTGAAGGCTAAATTTTTGGAATATTACATGGAGGATAAAAATCCACTTCGAGTACTTGCCCCCCAGAAATTGACGATTCAATATGTTGGTCATAGGGTTGCAATTAGAAATCATGGTCACTATGCACAACAAAATATAGTGATGAAAACATTGAACAACGTGAACAACAACCAACACCAAGTTCTCGACATGTGCATAACACGTCTTAGTATCGAGAAGATTGCGACTTAGATAATAAATGACATGCTTTCTACCATCATCATCGTCTTGTACCAAAATCATGGAAATCATGCTAAACGTGACAACCAAAGAGAGGGAGTAATCACGATGATAATTTGGAGGACACAACAGAAGAGCATTGACCAGAAACATCCTCGGTCCATCAAAGGACTTTTGGGTGATCTCATCCCAGAGGAACGAGGCTCCTTGCTTCAGTAATCACGTAAATCCTTTGGCCACTTCAACATAGTTAGGTATAAAACAACGCAAGAAGTTAGCTTTCCCCTGCAGACTCTGCAACTGATGTAAGGATGAAGGAGAGGGGAGATTAACAATAGCTTCAACTTTGAGGGGATCGAGACAAATTCTGTCTTTGGAAATGATAAACCCTAAGTGTTTACCGGAGTCAACGCAGAAGACACACTTATGCGGATTGAGCCAAATGTTATAGCGTCAACAGTGAAGAAAAATCTGACGGAGATGTTCAGGATGGTATTTACACTTAGTCGAATGAGCCAGAAGGTCATCCAGATAAGGCTGAAAAATGCGCTTGATATGGTGGAAAGCATATGACATTGCTCGCTGAAATGTAGCCCCAACATTTTTAAGACTGAAAGGGAGCTTTATATAGGCGAAAGTACCCCAAGGAAAGATAAAGGCAGTCTTGTGTTGATCGACCAGAAGAATATTAATCTGGTTGTACCTAGAAAACCCATTGGTAAGGGAAAAAATCTCACTCCTAGCACAGTCATCAATGATTTGATCAATAAAAGGAGTGGGATAATTATCCTTAGGGAAAGCACGGTTGATATCACGGTAATCAATACAGACACGAATGGTACCTTGTTTCTTATCCATGAGAACAATATTGGAAACCCATTCTGTCAAGGGAATTAGATAGATAAAACCAACTTTAAGAAGTTTTTAAACTTCTCCTTTAATAATGGCTGCCTTTCTAGGGTGCACAAGATGAAGACACTGGCGAACAGGCTTCGCACCAGGATAGGTAGGAATCTCATGCACCACTATACTTGGATCGATGATGGGAATTTCTTCATAAGACCATGTGAAAACGTTGTGAAAGTCGTGGAAGAGACTAGTATAGACTTGGATCTCATTAAAATAACTGGTCACCCCAATATGGATGTTCTTAACAACCCCTGGTTTAACAGAGATGTTCATAGGAATATTTTGTGTGATGTTTCCCACGTTACCTTCTGCAAAGACTTCATGTGTCAGGATGGGCATTTGAAGCGGAGGAGAAGGAAATTGAGAATCGAACCTCTTGAGACAAGTAGAAATGGCCCCAAGGCTAGGCATGAACGAAGAACAATGATGACTATCATCCCAAGGAGGATCCTCAAGAGACATAATTTCCATAGTGGCCTCATTGGAGGGAAATATCTTACTTAAGGGATTGGGTGAATCTGAATCACCAAGCCAAGGGGATTGAGAATAAGTTTCAAGAGACATACTCAAAGGAGCATGATCAAAGGGCGGAGGATCCAAAGCCAAAATAATTTCACAATAATCAATCTCAATCGGACTTAACGACATCTAATCTCCAAATGAATCAATCTGCTCGGGCGAAGGGATGATCCATGGATCAGAAGACCCAAAGATCATGTTATCCTGAATAGTATTGGGTGGAGGAAGAGGAAAAATACCTATGAAGGTGGTATCTTTGAAAAGACCTGGCCCTACACTCTCATAAGACATAGGAATTTGATATACGTATGGAACATTTCTCTCGGAAGATGAAGAAGTGAAAAAATACAATTGATGAACAGTGACGATCTTTCCTTCATGTGGAAATCACAAAACATGAAAGATAGTGGACGGAACACACATATTGGCATGAGTCCAACTGTGACCAAGGAGAAGATTGTAATTGAGCTTGGCATCAACTACTTCAACCTCGATGTTAATTTTTTTCCCTTCTAAAGTAATCGGTAAAATGGCGAGAACACCAATAGGTTTATATTTCCTTCCATCAAAAACTTCTAGAGAATTTGGAGATGAATTGAGAGCTGGAGAACTGATGGCTTTCCAGCAGGAAGATGACATGACACACATAGACACACCCTCATGCACGACTTCTCGATGGATATTTAGTCCATTAATCCCAACTTGGATGATCAACGCAAGCTGGTGAGGGAGACGCGGGACGAAATTCTCTAAGTCTAATGTGATAAGGCTCGAATTAGTGGGATCAACCCCATCAATGGTAGATAGAAAAGCCTTCCATTGAGACAGAAAAATCTGAAGTAATTCTAATGTAAACATAGCAGATGGCGCCTGAGCCAAATCCTCAACAATACTATAATGCTGAGCATCACGGGCATTAGGATTGTAAGAAGACTTATGGATTACACCTTTGGAAGGTGGCCATACAATGGGCTCAGTACTGGGCCTTTCAATTTGAAGAGGGCCAGAAGCAGGCAGAGGAGGAGGACCATCAAAAATCTCCTTCCCCGCTTCCTGACGTGGTTCGGTATAATATTTCAATCAGGTAGCAATAGAAACGGATCCAGGATCGTTCATCATGAAAACCTAAGAGCCAAATGGGGCAGAGGACTGAGGTTGCTCTACCAAATGGGTTTGTTGTGACAGAAATGGTTCTTTAAGAACAACCGGAGTGCCTTGGGTGCCTTTGAGCAATCGACTCACTTCGACCCATCAGGGATAGTCCTTGGTGTAGTGCTATTCATCAAAAATCAAACAAGGGTACTTCAGTTTGCGTTTCAAAACATCATCAGCACGAGATTTCTGAGAATCCTGTTTCGGGGTATCAGCTTTGGCCTTACCTTTACCATTCTTTTTACCCTTAGAATTTTTATCCACTGGATTGGCTTGAACGAAATTTACTTCCACGGTTTTACCAGAATTCGGGATCGAATAAGAAGCAGTATCATTGGAAGGAGTAGATTTTTGCTTCTCAAGATTCATAGGAGGAGACTTTCGAGAATTCTGAGACATGAAACCGTTGATATCGTCGACAGATTGTGTCACCGGTGCTTTGGAAGTTCTAGGTCAAGGGGAATTAGGCAAGAGTTCGTACAACGTGGCAGACTGAGAGTACATGAGATCAAGGTACTGAGCATGAGCAATGGCTTGTTCCTTAGTAAAGCAATGTCCTTAGCAATCAGAGAAATGAAGGAGGTAGTGAACCAATCAGTTAGAAGATGATCAGGAATATCAAACTTAATCAAGCGACGATGATGCCTCCATTCATGAATATGATCTGAGATATGAGTATATCGATCTTGCTTCAAGGATGTGAGGAGGTGTGTCCTTATTTCATAACAAACTGGTAATTGAAAGTGCGTGAGAAACTCCATGGTTAAAGAGATGAAATCTTGGAAGACACCATGAGATAATTTGATGTACCACTTGGCAATGGCACCAGTGAGAGTCCGTTGGGAAAGACGGGGTCAGATAGAATAGTCAACCCAAGAGTTAGAGGAACACCAAAGGTGGTATGTCATAACATGCGCTTGGGGGTATTCTCCAGACTTTCCCTCAAATTTGGGACAATCACCAAGAATTTTGGTTGGAACTAGAGGCCAATACGGGTTATGAAGGATGGAATCGTTCGTCAACTTTGACACATTAGGAGGTTCCAACATAGAAAGGAAAGGTAATTGAGTATTGAAAGGCATTATAGGTTGTTGATAAAGACCAGCATTCAGATTCCACCCAGGTTGAGAGAAATTTTTCCCCCATATGTTTTGTCCCAGAGGATTCTATCCATAGGGGTTATAAGCCTGAAATTTCTGCCCATACGTGGGTTGAGGACCAGGATATTTATTTTGAGCATACCATTGAGGTCCTTGCTGAGCAACATATATATTTTGCTGTGGAAAGAACACAGTGCCTTGAGGTGCATTATACAACACCTGAGTTTCACCTGGTGGAAGATACATAGTGCCTTGAGGAGCATTGTATACCATCTGAGATTAACCTTGAGGGATGTAAGAAATGCCTTGGGGTGCACTATATATTACCTGAGATTGACCTTGAGGAAGATAAGTGGCACCTTGAGGCTGAAAGGGCTGCCCCTAGGGTGTAGGTTGACCCGAATACTGAGGTTGGACAGGTTGTCCATGCGGATCAGGTTGGCCTAGATAGTGAGGGCCACCATGTTGTCCTTGTGGAAAATGTTGGCCAAATGGTTGGGATGGGCTAGGTTACCCCTAAAGACTAGTTTGACCTAGCACAAGACCATAGGGTTGTCCTTGTTATAAAAAAGCTTTTCCTTGTTGACCATAAGGTTGATGTTGTTGCACAAAAGGTTGTCCCTGTTGCAGATAGATTTTCCCCCGAGGAAAATAGGATGCACCCTGTTGAACATGAGATTGAATAGCAAAACCGAAGGGTTGTCCTTGCTAGACTGAAGTTTGTCCCTGGAAATGTTGTCCTTGCAGACCATAAGGTTGTCCCTATGAACCGGAGGGTTGTCCCTGCTGAATCAAAGGTTGTCCCTGTAAGGTTTGTCCTTGCGAACTAGAGGACCAGAGGGTTGTCCCTGTTGGTAAGTGAACTGACTAGGATCAATCGAAGGAAAATAGATGGGATTACCTTACGCATCGTAATGATGTAGAGTATCACTGGTAGAATTTGCTAACTATTGAGAACACTGAGGGTTGGAATTCTACTGCTAAGGACCCTGAGAGGTAGAATACTATTGTTGAATGGCTAACATATACTCATCAAAAGTATAACCACTAGGAATGGAAGTAGAAACCATAGGTGCACTACAAGCAGGTGGGATTCCCACAACGCACGGCTGTAGTCCACTCACGGTGGGCCCAACAGGTATCATGGGATTGATAAAGATAGACCTATGGAAAGCAGAAGGCCTTGATGGTGACAGAGTCATACTATCAACTGGTGCAGATGAAGCCACACAGACAGTGGGTTGGATAGGAACAGAGGTTACAATCATCGATGTCATAGGAGTCAAGGGTGATGCCCTTGATACTGAGACAACTAAGCTCGCAGATGGAGTTGACGTATCAGACCATATTGGATTCTGATCCAATGATTGAATGCCAGAAATAATCTGACCCAAAGTTTGATAACCACATGGGAGAGACACTGGTTGTGAGGAAGGCTGACTTGAAACATAAGGAAAGTTCTCCGGAGGGAGCTAATGATCTTCTAAAGAAACATAAATCTCTTCACTACTAACGGGACTCGAAGAATCCATGTTAGATGAAGCTGGATGATCATGAAAAAGACGAAGAATAGTCCCGAGTAAGGCAATAGATAGTAGAGTTGATTCCGAAGTAAGAGGAGGGAATTATTCCTCGTTCCCAAAACCAGACCACGCATCCTGAGGTTGCCAATTGATATCAAATGGATCTTCAAGAGGAGATCGAGTAGTGAGAGGTAAGATACTCAAAAGGATAGACTGCCAGAAATCAACAGACCTAGTGGGTTGAGATGCTTCCGAAGAAAATTCAGGAGAAGGATTACCACTAGGAGGTAATGAAGAGGACAATGAAACTAGTGGTTTCACCACCGTGACTATGTTTCAAAACAGAAAGGAAACAAGATAGCCTATTCGAGGCTTCAAGATCAAACACTAAGGAACTACTAAAAACAAGCCAAGAAAATATCTTTAATGGGTATGTGATCGTAGGGAATTAATTTTATGACATTAAAATGAAACTTTGTTGTTTCATGTTTTAAGAGTCAAGAAACAGGAAAAATATGACTCTAGTCACTTTCAGATTGAACGAGTGTGAAAGGACAAGTGCTTGATGATCTTTTCACTTTTAGAGAGTCACGAAAAGACCAAAATGACTACTCAAGTAATCTAATCAAGAGGATGTACCAAGTTTCCGTGAACTGCAATATACACCTTGGTGATCAAATGAACGAGAAATGACCAAGGACTTGACGTATGTGTGGGCAGTCTCCCCGAATGCTGTGTTCTGTGTATCACAGTTATAGGTTGGAAGACTTGGCTTCCTATGGATAAAGGATTGCAACCTATGAGGGTCTCCCTTTATATACGTGATGGTATGGGGAGCACAAGTTTGTGCTAGTGCTTTCTAATGCCAGATGGCAAACGAAATCTACTAGGTTTAACGACGCCAGAACACGTCACTAGCTTAGACCTCTAAAATATGTGCGTTAGGTTTCAATGCTTCCTTAGTTTGATTGAATTCATTTTAAGGTTGATCTTGAATTAATGTTGTGATTTCAAGGCCTTACCGAATGTGATCTCAAATTCTTAATGCGAACTACATGCAAAAGAAAATAATTTCCATTCAATGAATGCTAGCTAAGAGAAGGATAGAAATCTATGACAAAGCAACAATCAATTGAATCAAAAGAAGAATTTCACCAATGCATCTAATACCAAAAAAATCAGAAAATGAAAAAACTCTTTCCTAGTTCGCTGAGAGCTACTAATGAAAAAGAACATTTTCATTTTCAATTTAAGTGAAAGAGTGAAAATGTTGTCTTTTTAGATGAATCAGAAGCACAATGCACTGTTACACTAAAAAGAAAAATAAAAACTAGTTTTGAGCACTTCGAATGTAACGATCTAAAACAAATAGACCAATGCAATACAAACATAAAACACACTCAAAATAGGGATTCACTCTTCCAAGCAAACAAAGGGCTTTTGAACTGATTCAACAAGAAATGTAATCTATGCTCAAAGTGACGAATGGAGAGCTAAACGAAAACAAAGGTGATCATTCAACAAACCAAAGACACGAAGAACTAAAAGAAAGACTAAAATAATTAGTTAACAAATTGAAATTACAAATATCAAAGTGACTCAAACTCAACTCAGAAGGCTTAGTGAGGAGAGAGTCGAGCAAATGACATAAGGCACCTAGAAACCCTAGGGCAACAAACAGTTGAGAAGACCGATACTACAAAGTCAAAACAATCTCAATAGACCAATTGTAAGGTAAAAAACCAATCGAGAGACAAGAAACACTGACAAAACTCAGAAAAGAGGCCAAAATTCAATCCTACAAGATTCGAAGTGACTGTTTAGCTATAATCCGTGCTAAACAGGGGTTGGCACACTTGTAACAAAAGAAACATGCACCAATCGGCGTGACTATTAAAAAAAAAAGTAGCACCGAGCTAGAAAACCATGGGAAAAAATAAAAACCACTGAGGAGAGGTAAAACTTGACACTATGGAACTGAACAAGATGGTTGAAAATAGTTAGGCAAGTCAAGAAAAGAATAAAAATGATGAAACAACCAAAGTCGACTAGACAAGAAAAATGTTCGATAAACAACGAGACGACAAACACACAATGATCCCCAGTGGACTCACCAACTTGTTGTGTAGGTAAATCCCCTCTGTGGACAAAGGAAATACCTCTATCCTTAGGGTGGATCTAGCAATAAGAGGACATGCTAATGTGTCGATTCCTAGTTTATGAATGAAACTGAGTCAGGATAGATTTCCTACCTTTGTTCCAACACAGTTGTTGTAGCTGTGGTAGCGGTCTCCTGATATTCGTCCTGACACGTTGCAATCCTTCGATGGTGGTACTCAAGTGCCTGCACAAGGATCAAATAATGATAGCAGCATATGAAAACATACTTGCATTCATAACTATTTAATTGGTCAAGGAGAACTAAATGTATTGCACAATATTAAACATATTAAATGCAATACGGGAACCAAAACATCAGTCATGTATTAATAAGAAGAGAGAAAGATTTTACAACCAAAAGAGCCTTAACATTGCAGCCTCCTTCAGCGGGTCTAGTCAAAACGTGTCTCAAACATTTGTCGGGGAATTGCACATGGCGAGGAAATAAGCCTAGAATCTCTCTTGACAATAGGTCTCTCTCTGCTCTATCTCACACCATCTATATCATACTGTTCAATTATTCAACCATTTTAGCTATTAAAAAATGTTTAGCTAGCTGCATCTATGTGAGAGAGATTTATTTATAGGAGAGGAGGAGGAGGTTGGGATCCCTCATATGGTGGAAGGGAAGCCTTATCCTTTGGGAGGTTTCTCAAATGTAGGAAACAAGAAGCCAAAGGAATATGTTCGATGTTATTCGGTTGACCAACCCATGCTGAATGGAAACTTCACTTTTTATTTTAAAAAAATTTCCAAAAATAGCTCGGCGCAGACATTCCACTGAGATAGAGCGTGAATGGGCGTGAGGCCCAGTTCTAATTTCTCTATGGGTGTGAGGCCATAACTTCCTTCTAGCGCCAACCCAAAATCATATGTTTTTGATAGTATGCTCCAGGAATAGTTAACAATGGAAATGTTCTTCTCATGGAAATGGATGCAATGATAGTTTTTGCAAGGCATGAAAATACACAGAAGTCACATAAATGGTCCTCCAATATTTGGGATGGGGATTGCAGGGATGATAACAAAATGCTCTGTAACACTTGATAATATCTCATCATGTTCTCATGCATACTTGATTCGTTCTACCCGATCCACTCCATAATAAATTATGGCTACTATGTGATTCAATTGGATTCTTCTACTAATTTCATCAACAACCTCGTTATCCTTGCATTTTATGTACTTGATCTCAAAGTTGAATTTTCTAAGTATAGCTAGCCATCTCACTTGTCTTGTATTCAACTTAGGTTGATCAAATAAATATTTGAGTCCACCATGATCTATTATGAGCATGAAATTTTTACAAAGGAGGTAATTTATCCACATCTTCAATGCCCGAATAATGGCTCCTATATCCAAATCATTAGTCACATGGTTTGTCTCATGCTCATTTAATTTTTGTGATTCATAGAAAAATACATGTCCTTCCTACATTAAGACTCTGTCAAGTCCTTATTTTCAGGAATATGTACAAAATACAAAATATTTTTATGGATCTGCAATCCTCAACAAATATGCATTAGTAAGAAACTGATTCAACTTCTCAAATATTGTTGCACATTCAACCTTCCATTCAAAATTCTTTCCCTTCCACTCGAAGGATGTGATAGGATGGCCTATCTTGGAGAAGTTTTTTATGAACCTCCTATAGTAATATTCCAATCCCATGAATGATCTAATTTCATTCACATTTTTTTATGTTGGCCATTCCATAATGGAATTCCCCTTTTCCAAATCAATTGATATCCCTTCCTTCGAGACTATGTCCCAAATAATGTATCTTTGTCTGGAAGAAATAAACATTGGTGAGATTTGCATAAAGATTATGATACATTAGAAACTTTAGTACTACAACTATATTTTTCTCATGGTATTCTTCAGTCTTAATATAATCCAATGCCAAATTTTTTTGAGAGAAATGCATCTGCTCAAGAAATTTAATCTAAATCAAGAGACACAATTCTACTCTACTTCTCTACGAAAATTAATTCACAAATTAGAAAAAAAATTTCAAACATGCATCAATCACATGCACAATTACACAAATTTATCTAGGGGAAAGAAACTAGTAAAAAACATTTAATCATGATTTCATAAATCAGATAAATAGAGAATCTATTACAATTTCTTGTTGCTCTAAGCAACACCTGCAAAAGAATAAGTGTTCTCTCTACTCAATGATAAGCTATGACCCAAACTTGGTCAATTTTTTCCCCCACTTGAGTTCCTATTTACTTGCGCAAATATTGAGGAAATTAGTCCATATTATTTAGGAATTTCCTCCAAAATTATTGCACAATTCCCAAGGATTGATCATATGACTGCATGAAACACCTGTACAATCAAACTAGTTTACAACTACTTGTTACACTACCTTGGAATCTACACCACAACTGAGGAACTCCAATTCCTTGTATGTACTAGATATTTTGAGCTAATTGTCCAGTTAACTAGATGATGAATGAGTTAGACTACTGTCCCACTGCACAAATGACCTCCAACTAGTTTTATCAATAGTTAGAACTAGTTTAACTGATACAACTAGAAATAGCTAACCTTTATTTCTACAAATCAGAAATCACACATGCTTAACTAAAATCTAAGCTCTCTAAGTGAAATTGAATGAGCTAACTAAGTTACAAGATCCATTTCACCTCAATTAACTATCTCCAAGTTGTATGCTGATGTGCAAATTCAAATTTTATCAATTTTACCAATGCAAAGTCAAATTGAGACTTTCTTGCTACACTTCTCAAAACTCCCTCTTAGAAATAAATGGATTATCAACCACCGTTATCTTGCGCCAGTGTAATTTGAACTTTTCTCTTGACAAAGCCTTTGTCAAGATGTTAGCATGTTGTTCCTCTGTCAAAATTTACAACGTTATCTGCCTCTGCACACAGTATCATAAATAATGATACCATATATCTATATGCTTGGATTGATCGTGAAATACCTGATTCTTAGAGATATTTATGCAACTATGATTATCACAATAGTTCACATATGGATCCATCATCTAACCAAATAGTCCCACAAGTATCTTTCTCATCCATATCACCTCACATGCTTCTTGACTTGCAAACATATGTTCTGATTCTATTCAGTTAAGCGCCACAAATATTCACTTCCTACTATGCTAAGAAACCACTGTAGACTCAACACTGAAAATTCCACCTGATGTACACTTTTGATCAGATGGAATCCTTTCCAAATCTTCATATGTGAAGCCACCCAACTTCACTCCCTCTATCTGTTTGTACCATAAACCATACTAGGTAGTGCCTCTGAGGTATCGTAAAACATGCTTCGCTGCCTTCCTATCTTGGCTCAACTCGTTGATTGCATAGCACATATTTTGTCATGTCTTCATAAGGTAAATCAATGAACCCACTATTCATAGATAAATGGTAGAATCCACCTGAAGTGGCACCCTCCTTCCTCTAGTTGATCACTGAGGTGTCTCCATGGGCTTGCAACTCTCCTTGTGAAATCTTAGCAGTATGTCGATGGCATACTTTCCTTGAGACACAAGAAATTCCCCATCACCTTTCCATACTTCCAACCTGATGAAGTAGTGCATGCAACTTGTGGCCTTCATCTCAAATCCCCTTATAAATTCTGTTGGGTGATTTAATTGCGAGTTAAATTCATGTCATTTAATTTTCAACCTGGGGTTCGTGAATTGACAAGGTATACATGTAATATATGTACTAGGTGATTATTTAACCTAATGCATTTAAAACTAAGAAATAAAATCAATCCATTGCAAACCAACATAAATAAATTGAAATCACACTTGCATAAAGGAGATCACACTTGCTTGAAATTGAAATCACACTTTGTAATATTCCCAATTAGCCATGAGCTAGTTGGAATATTAAATTTTGTTTTGTTGTCTTGTTTTATGAATAAGAGGACAATGGAGGTCCATAATTATCCTTAATAATGAATAAATAAATGCCAATGTAAAAGGAAAACATCTTGGAAGCTTAATTAAGCCCCCTTAGGTGTGAAAAGGGGCTGGAACATCTTGACTGGGTAGACTTTGACCAAATCAACAACGTTGTCATGGAGGAGTGGCAATCAATGAGGGACAACACAGCTTTAGATGGAGAAAATTTGCATGGAAGTAGGGTCATAAATGAATGGGGCTTAGGGTTTGGAAGCTCATATCTTATAAAAGGAAGAGGATGGCATCCATATTCATTGTGTATTGATATATGATATTTCTGAATATATGGTTTGTTTAGACATATAGCTTTCTTTGGCTGTTTAGCTAAGATTGCAAGTATTGTTTAGCACTGGGTATTCCTAATTGAGAATCCCACCTATTTCATTGAGTAGATCTTGGAGGTGTCTTGTACTTCACTTCAACTATTAGGCATTTGGCCAAAGCTTCATCTTACATCTACAACACAGATCCGGTTGAGGGTTGAGTTGTTTTGCAGGTTGCAGCAGTGGAGACCACATTTGGGTCCCTATAGTACTTATTTTCAGTGGAGAAGGGTTCCTTTCCATCAGGAGGATGGTAAAGAAGGCCCTTGAGCATATTTTCAGTTCTTGGCATCAGGCCATTGATTTATTTTTCCCTACAACATTGTTTCATTCCAAATCTGTGTTATTTTGAGGGAGGAGTTGTAGGGTGATTTTGGCACACCATTTGGGGAGGAGGTTTTCTAGTGAAGGTATCAGCCTTTCATCTATGAGATCCATTTGAGGAGGCTGCAATATTTGCTATATCCGATTAGCCACACTTTCCATATCTACGTATTGCAGTGAATTTTCAGCCCTAGGGCTTTGATTCTGATCTTGTACATTGGTGTATTGCTGAAAACCCTTTGGGGGTTCTTCATTAGAGGTTGTATTTTGTGGCATATATCAGCCCATGTTATTTTGTATATTCATTTTTTGTAGCAGTACCTTTTAAACATCGTTGTACCAGTCTTCTAGCTTTTTGATATATAGTAGCAACAACTCTTTTGAGGGTTTTGTCCATTGGAGGCTTGTTCTATCTTATTGTACATATTATGGTCCATTTATTATGCATATTTTTTTTTTCTGTTATAATGAATGAAAGGTATCCATATTGGCCTCTTACTTTTATATGATGAATAACACTGTTATTCCAACATTTTTCAATATATTCTTGATTTTCCCATTTGGGAATATTACAGTGGTATCAGAGCATAATCTTGGCACAACATGTGCAACTTGAAAAGCCAATATGTCATTTGAAGAAGGAGATGCTCTTACTGATAGAGAGAAGAGGTATCAAAGAAGAATACAAAGGAAGTTTGATTATACAAATGACAAAGAAGACAAAGGAAAAACCCCTTTATCTAGAGGAGAAGATGAAGAGAAAGAGTTTCCAAAGATTCTTCTCAAAGCTATGCAAGACATTTATAGAGAAATAAAGGAGATGAGTATGGATAGATACAAGGAATCCCATAAAGGATCTCAACATGGTGAAGGCTCTGGCATTTCTCATCACTGGAGTGATCAACCAGTGCAGCAGCAACAAGTTTCCCAACGCTCTACAATACCTACATTCTTAGCAGTGGGAAATGAAGTGTTTCAAGAACAAGAATCCCTTGAAGACTTTTTCATGGAGTATGAGTCTCAATCTCAGAGATTCAAAGACCACTTTAGTTTTCAAGAATTTTTTCAGATCAAGGACAATAGGAGACCCATGCATCACAATAGAGGTGGAGGATTCATTCAAAATCATGATCTACACTGCATTATGGGTATATTTTTCTTACCAAAATTTGATGGGTCATCTAAATGCACTGCCAAATCATGGGTAGAGAAGCTTGAAATCTACTTCCAACTGAAAAAAGTACCAGAGATGGAGGCCATTAAGATAGCAGTGCTGCACCTTGACGGTGAAGCACATGATTGGTGGTTCCATGGCTTGTCTACATTGGGTCATGCTTATGTGACTGCATATTCAGAGTTCATAAGGAGGTTGGTGTAGAGGTTTGATAGAAGAGATATCGAGGCACCATTCATGGGGCTTGCAAATATCAAACAATCATGTAATCCAGAAACTTACATTGCTAAGTTTTTAAAACTTTCTCTTATGATTCCTGATTTATCTATAGTAGGAAGGGTCTATATTTTCATTGATGGGTTAGATGAACCTTTTTATGGGTTGGTTAAGACTACCATGCCCACTACCCTTCAAGATGCCATTGAAAGGGCTAGATATCTTCAAGATGCCTTTCCAAAATCAAAGTCAACACTTCAGCACAAGACCTCTTTTCCATCAAAGGGAAAATATGAGAAGGCTCCTCTTTCAAAGGAGAGCCAAAATAAAAAACCTCTTGATGATGATGTCCAAAGAGATTTTAGGAGGAGGAAGATTTGCTTCACATGCCAAGAATCTTGGGCACTCAGACATAAATGTGCAAGAAGAAAAGCACACCACATATAAGTCTTCTCAGATGACGAGGAGGAAGAAGAATATGAACCAAGGAGAGGTCACAACGCTGCCACAATAGGATATGAACCAACACCATCAGGAGATGGGAGTGGGGAATTTGCTCCCATTGGAGGGGCTCTTGCATCATTGAGAGGAGTACCTAAGTACTTGACCTTGAGGGTTCAAGGTTCCATCTTAGATCAGAGGCTTGTTTTAATTGATAATGGGGATACACACAATTTTATTGATGCCCAACTAGTGCAGAGGAGGGCAATACCCACTGATGATTTTGAGGGATTCTCTGTTTTGGTCCCAAGAGATAGAACTATTAAATGCATGCACTATGTTCCATCCTTATCTGTCACCATGGGGACATATAAATTGACTGATCACTTCTTTGTGGTTGACATACCTAACAATGATATGATATTGGGTGTGTAGTGGTTGATTACTTTGGGGAAGGTCACCGCAGATTGGGAGACTTTGCAGATGGAATGGGTGGATAGAAAGAGGGGAAAAGCTCAGATGATTAAGGGCATGCACACATATCCCTCACATACAACTTATACATAGAAATTAGAGATGGATTTTCACAATGGAAGCAAAGACCTAACAATCCCATCTATTATGCACATGAATTTGGCCCATGGGACATTATTATTTTGTGGAAAACAACCTGGGATGCCACCTAATCTAGATTTGGTGAGACATGTCTCACATCATGATGCACTTTTCATAGATCTAGGAGGAATGGAAGCATTAGGATGCCATGATACAACACTAAGAGTCTTGGGTAGACTCGAGGAGGAGGGAGACATTCTCCCAACATCATCATTACCCACTCTCATTTCAGATTCTGCGCTGTGGGAGGAGCAAAATGGGAAGGATAGCAGCCTTCCAACATATACCTTTGGCATGAGAGATGTAAACGAGAAGGGAAACCATATGAAAAATTTTATTTGTGATAGATCATCAACGCTGTCACTATGGAAGATAGATCCATATTGGAAATCCCAACTGTTGGTGGATTATTCAAAGGATCTTTTCACATGTATGATACTTGATGTCAAACTACATGAATAGGGCTATTCAGTAAAAGATGAGGTCATTTATTATCATTATAGAATATTATTATCTAGAGCCTACAAGCTCAAGGAGAATTTTCTACAAAGAGCTCATGAAGAATTTATCTTCAGTCATACTTATTCCATGCGAGCCTACAACACTATCATGGAGAGCTACACTTGGGAAGGCTTTGAAGAGGAACTATATCAGCATTTTCAAAGATTCATGGACCATGTGGATATGGGAGAGATGCATAACTCAATGAAGGATTTATCATATCGACCTCTTTCCTCTTTTGGAATGAGAGGGGATCTACTATGGACCACTCCATTGGTATGATAAGAAATTTTGGTGAGGAACATGCTTATGTACATAATGTTTTATTTGATGAATATTTTCATTCCTTTACCATGTATATGCAGGAAATAGCTCCAAGGAGGGGAATTATTCCATATAAAATTCATGGCCAACTTTGGGCCATAAAAATTTCTGAACATGGCCACTCCCTTGGAGGATATAGGGAGTTTTTTTATCATTGTGGGTGCACTCCAAAGGCACCAAATGTTTCTCACCTTTTCAGCCATTGTGAGAAGACTTGGCTAGCAAGTAAGTGGTGGGGAAAACACTTACCACATCATTATTTGATGCAGTCAGGAGATGTGCTATGCTGGTTCCACATGTGGGACTATGACCCACCTCCATTTTTGCATATTTCTGTTTGTATATACTTGGTTTTGATCCCATACATTGATGATGTACTTATCATTTTTATGGGAATGATTGGAGGGAGGATGGGAGGATTTTATGTGCCCTATGAAAGACAAATTATCCATGTTCATTATGATACATGTTTTAGGGAAAACATTGGGCAAACTATGTTTGTTTCATTGGATATATTTCTTCCTTGTGGGATGGATCATTTGCATCTCATAAGAACTTTGGAGGAGCATTTCATGGAGGGATGGATTGGTAGAAACATAGATTATGAGGGAAGCTTATCACATGATGGTGTCACCAATGATGGAGGAGAAGAGTTACAATACTCACCTTGTCAGTTGCTTGAGGACAAGCAACATTTGGGAAGGGAGGACTGTAATTTTCCCAATTAGCCATGAGCCAGTTGGAAAATTAAATTTTGTTTTTCTGTCTTATTTTATGAATAAGAGGAAAATGGAGGTTTTATTTCTCCTTAATAATGAATAAATCAATGCCAATTTAAAAGGAAAACATCTTGGTAGCTTAATTAAGAACCGTTAGGTGTGAAAAGGGGTTGAAACATCTTGACTAGGTCAACTTTGACCAAATCAACATCACTGTCATGGAGGAGTGGCAATCAATGAGGGACAACACAGTTTTAGATGGAGACACATGGAAGTAGGGTCATAAATGAATGGGGCTTAGGGTTTGGAAGCTCATATCTTATAAAAGGAAGAGGATGGTAGCCATATTCATTATGTATTGATATATGATATTTCTGAATACGTGGTTTGTTTAGACATATAACTTTCTTTGGCTGTTTAGCTAATATTGCAAGTACTGTTTAGCACTGGGTGTTCCTGATCGGGAATCCCACCTCTTTCATTGAGTAGCTCTTGGAAGAGTCTTGTACTTCACTTCCACTATCAAGCATTTGGCCAAAGCTTCATCTTACATCTACAACACAGATCCTATTGAGGGTTGAGTTGTTTTTTAGGTTGCAGCAGTGGATACCACATTTGGGTCACTTCAGTACTTATTTTCATTGGAGAAGGGTTCCTTTCCATTGGGAGGAAAATAAGGAAGGCCATTGAGCATATTTTCAGATCTTGGCATTAGGCCATTTATTTATTTTCCCCTACAGTGCAGTTTCATTCCAGATCTAAGTTATTTTGAGGGAGGAGTTGTAAGGTGGTTTTGGCACACCATTTAGGGAGGAGGTTTTCTAGTGAAGGGATCAGCCTTTCATCTAGGAGATCCATTGGAGGAGGCTACACTATTTTTTATATCTGATCAGCCACACTTTCCAGATCTACATATTACAGTGAATATTCAACCTAAGGGCTTTGATTCTGATCTTGTATATTGGTGTATTGCTAAAAACCCTTTGGGGATTCTTCATTGGAGGTTGTATAGTGCCTAGACTTGTATTAGATCTATCTTTTGTGGCATATATCAACCCATGCTATTTTTTATATTCATTTGCTATAGTAGTTCATTTTAAACAACGTTGCAACAGTATTATAGCTCTTTGAAATATAGTAACAACACCTCGTTTGAGGGTTTTGTCCATTGGAAGCTTGTTCTATCTTATTGTACATTTTTTGGCCCATTTATTATGCAAATGTTGCTACTGTTATAATGAATGAAAGGTCTCCATAATGGCCTTTTTATTTTATATGATGAATAACACTGCTATTCCACATTTTGCAATATATTCCTTCTTTTCCCATTTGGGAATATTACACACTTGTAGAAAAGAAATCACACTTGATGGAATGGAAACACACTTGCTGGAATAGAAATACACTTACTGGAATGAAAACACACTTGCTGGAAAGAAAATCACACCTTTTGTAATATTCCCATATGGGAAATCCAGGAATACAATGAAAAATGCTGGAAAAATGTTGTAGATCATTATATAAAAGCAAGAGGCCAATATGGAGACCTTTCATATGTTATAAAAACAAAAAAATATGTATAATAAATGGCCCATAAGATACATAAAAAGAAAGCACAAACCTCCAATGGACAAAATCTGTTGGCAATATGATGCAAAGTGTTGTCCTTGATGGCAACCCACCTGATAAAGATGATGGCAACCTACTTGATGAAAGTTGTACTTGATGGAAACTGAATTGGTATACCAATTAATGATGTAAATCTGATGTGTCTACAGAGCAGCTCAGATGTAATGATGAAAGGAATTCTAGTATGTGCTAGACCAGTGATGAAAAGTGTGTGTCTCAAGGCATACGCGGGTTTGTCTAGTAGAAGTAGTGTATGCACGCGGGAAAGTACGTGCCAAGTCGCGTATGCTCAATTGCACTCTAAAAGTGTAAAATCGGGGGTTACTACCATAGTATTGACCCATTGTATTGAGCGCTGGGTTGTCTATTTGATCCCTTCCAGGAATACCATCGGAAGAGGTGTGGTTTATGGCTCATGGTATTGATAAAGGGTAAACCTATATAAGGATAAGAAAATCATTGTGCAAAGGGTGTGCATGTGTCTGGGCTTTAAGTGAATACTTCACTCTGAAGTTTATCTGTATGGTTGAACTCTGTTCTTAATCGATAGATCTGAATCTATGATGCACCCATGAATATGATGAAGGTTCAAAATCTCTAGATCTGGAAATGATGAATCTCTAGGATGATCTCAAAAGAAGTATTACAGACCTGGCGCAAATCTATTGAAGATATTGAAGAAATCTGGGTAAGTCCATAGATCTGATCTGTTCTGCAAAGTTTATCTTTTATAGATCTATACGCATGTTCATTTCATGAAAAGCGCGTATATACACGGATATGTTTAAAAAAAGGAGCGTATGGATTGTTAGGGTTTTTCTGAAAAGTGCACAGATGTATATGCGGGTTGCCTTTATTAAAAGCGCGTATATACGCGAGTCTGTTTGAATAAAAGCGCGTATGTAATTTGAACTGATGGTTGCTCAAAGCTGATTGAGATTCTGCTTATCTATTCTGAAGTCTGGGTTATCTCTGATATTCTGGTTACAGTGGTTTCACTGTTCTGTTTGATGCTCTGGGAAAAGGACGTTTGCTGATAAGTGAAGGATTGTGTTGAAGCTGTTTTGATCCAGTCTAAAAATTGATGAAACGTGGTCTGCAGTGGATCTGAGGGTTGAAGCCTTCAGTCTAAAATTATAAGCTTTCTTCCAGGAGAGGCTGGTGTTAATATCAGGGGGGTAGTAGCTCCCATCCAGGAGAGGCTGGTAAACGAGAGCAGGGGGTTGTTGCTCCCTTCCAGGAAAGGCTGGTAAACGAGAGAAGGTTGTAGCCTTCTGCAGGTGAGCGCCTGCGTGCTGGTATGAGTCTGCGCTAGTACATGTTGTAAGAAGTTTTCTTAATAATAAAGATTAAAGACTGAGACGATGACAGCGGTGGTTTTCTCCCAAATTGGGTTTCCACCTAAAAATCCTGGTGTTCATGTGTGATTGATTGTGTGTGATGATTACTCTGTTCTTTCTACACCTGTTTACTATTTTATGAACATATGATAAATGAGTAATGCAATGATCTAAGTCATGAATTAAATGCATAATTAATTCACTGGATATACGCTAGTTCTGTAAAGGATATCCGCATATATACGCGAGTTTAATTCAGGAAAGTAGCGTATGGGTTTTTAAGAAGGAAATATCAAATTTTTAATTGCCTGCACTAAATACTGATTCACCCCCCCTCTCAGTATTTTTCCAACAATTGGTATCAGAGCAGGTCCTTCTGAAAAATCTTAGCTGCTAGAAGGAAGATCAAGCAAGATGAGCAATCAAGATGGAACAACATCTATCAAGCCTCCACTCTTTAATGGAAGCAATTTAATCTTCTGGAAAATAAGGATGAGATCCTATCTTCAGTCTATGGGAGCAGACGTATGGGCCATTATTGAACAAGGATATCAATATCCAGCCGCAGTACCAACGGATCCAATGGAAAAGAAGAACTATGAAACAAATGCAAAGGCGGTCAATGCACTATTGGGAAGTCTAACTGAATCAAAATTTGTCAAGGTTATGCAGCTAAATACAACAAAGGCAATATGGGACAAAATTATTCTAAGTTATGAAGGAGATGCAAAGGTAAAAAGTGCAAAACTCCAAACTCTCAGAATTGAATATGAAAATTTGAAGATGCATAATGATGAGAGTGTTGCTAGTTTCTTCTTACGTCTTGATGATATTGTAAATCGTATGAGAAACATTGGAGAAACAATAGAAGAATATACTTTGGTTGAGAAAATCTTAAGATCTCTAACGGAAAAATTTGAGTCAAAAGTTTCTTCTCTTGAAGAAAAACAGGATCTTCAAAATCTTACTATCCTACAACTCCATGGCATACTAACTGCTTATGAAATGAGAAGAGGAGGACCATCTGAAGTCAAAGAATCTATCTTTAGAGCTTCTACAAAAGGGAAGAAAGTACAAGAAGCAGAAGGATCAGGATATATCTCAGAAGAAGATGAGGCAAATTTTGTAAATAAACTTCAACTTGGCACAGGACGGTTCAGAGGTAAGCCTCCTTTCAAATTTTTTGATTGTGGAAGAGTTGGTCATTATGCTGCTAAGTGTCCTTATAGAGAAACATCTGAAAAAGGGAAGGAAGTAGCAAGAAGGAATAAGCACCGGTCTAGCACTAGGAAAAGTTACTACACTCATGAAGACAGTGATGGGTTCTCTGATAGTGAGGAAGAATGTGAACAAGATCTTAGACTTCTCATGGCATTTGAATCCAAAGATGAAAAGGATATTTTTGTGGATGCTCTAGAGAACAATGATTTTCTTGAAGAAAACAATCAACTCAAAATTCGCTTAGAAGAATGTAAAATTCTCTTAGAAGAAAGGAAAATTACCATAGAGACTATGAAAAAGTGGAATGAAGAAGTGAAGAAACACAATGAGAATTTAGAATGTGAAGTAGTAAGTCTAAGAAAATAACTTGAGAAAGAAAAGAATCTGAATCTTAGATTTTCTAAAGGATCTGAAACCTTAGATGAGATTATCAAAGTACAATGTTCTCCTCTTATAAATACAGGTCTTGGATATATCAGAGAATCCTCTCAGGCTTCAGCACCAAATTATCTAAAAGCAGCTACAGCTGGTTTACTTCAGTCAACCACTCAGCAAGGGAATAAAGAATCTTTACAGGTAAAGCATGATCATCGCAATTCAAGGAACACTAACAGGAATGTCTTTCAAAGAAGCTACAACCAACAGGTAAATTCAAATAGAAGATTTCATGATCATAAAAATTTCTACTTCAATGGACAATGTTTCTCATGTCACAATTTTGGTCATAAAGCTGTTCAATGTGTTACCTATAAAACCATCATGACAAGAGAAGAAAGAAAGAAAAGGATGGTTATTGAACCAAAGAAGAACACCTATAACAACTTTTCTCCTCTTCAAAATGAAGTTGAATGTACTTATTGCAATAACTTTGGCCATTTAGAATCTGAATGCAGGAGCAAAGTCCAGCCAAAACAGGATTTTCCTTCAAGTTCCAAAGTATGGAAAAAGAAGGAATTACAGGTTGAAAATTGTGGGATAGCATTATTTGAAGAAGGTGAGGAAAATCAATGGTACATTGATAGTGGATGCTCAAGACACATGACAGGTGACAAAAACAAACTTCTTGCATATAATGATCTAGAAAAGGAAAAGAAAGTTACATTTGGAAATGATACCCCTGCTGTAATTAAAGGAAAAGGGTCCGTGTTTTTAAAAGAAAAGGTGAAGGCTAATGATGTCATATATGTGGATGGATTAAGGCATAACCTGTTAAGTGTAAGTCAAATGTGTGATCAAGGAACTGAAGTTGTCTTTAGTTCAAAAGAATGTGTGGTTCGTGATCTTGATACAGGTAAAACTATTATAAAAGGCAAAAGAACTCCAAGCAACCTGTATGTATTGAAGAACTGCAGAGATCAATGTTACTTGAGCAAATATTTAGAAAATTGGCTATGGCATAGAAGGCTGGGGCATCTGAGCTTCTCTCAAATCAACAAATCAAGCAGACTTAAAGCTGTTCGTGGTCTTCCCAATATTACTCTACCAGAAAGTATCATATGCAAATCTTGTCAATTCGGTAAGCAGACCAGAGTACAATTTAATGCCAAAGAAGGATCATCAAGTAAGCCTCTTGAACTTATTCATACTGACATATGTGGACCTATGAGGAAAAAGTCACCACGTGGGGAAGAATACTATATCTTATTTATTTATGATTTCTCTAGGATGCGTTGGATTGGGTTGATTAAACACAAAGATGAAGCATTTGAAAAATTTCAGATCTTCAAAGCACTGGTGGAAAATGAATTAGATCTAAAAATCAAGTGTCTTAGATCTGATCGAGGAGGAGAATATACATCAAATGAATTCCTTGAATTTTGTGAACAAAATGGCATAAAAAGACAGTTCTCTGTAGCAGGCACCCCACAACAAAATGGCGTAACAGAAAGAATGAATAGAACAATTCAACAAATGGCTAGAGCTATGCTTGATGATTCTGGAACACCTGACATTTTCTGGGGAGAAGCAGTACATACAGAAGCAAACATTCTCAACAAAGCTCATGTTCGGGTAAATAGTGACAAAACTCCATATGAACTCTGGTATGGTAATTCTCCCTCTGTGAAGCATTTTAGAGTTTTTGGAAGTAACTGCTTTATCAAAAATAATGATGAAAAGCTTGGAAAGTTTGAACCTAGATCAGATGAAGGGATACTTCTTGGGTACTCATCTACAAGCAGAGCATACAAATGTTACAATAAAAGGCTTCGAAAGATTGTTGAATGTATTGATGTTGTCATTGATGAGTCTCCTACAGCCCCTAAAGAAGAAAAAAAAACAACAGAAGAAGATGATGGTGACTATTGTCCTTATACATCAAATAGGAATGATATAGACAGTGGATCCAATGAAGAACCTGAAGATGATTTATTTGAAAAGGCTCCTTCCAGATATGTTCAAAAGAATCATCCAGAATCTCAGATTTTGGGAGATAAGGCATCAGGTGTACAAACAAGAAGGACTCTTGTAGGATCCTCTAGCTATCTGGAATTTCTATCCACTATTGAACCACACAATGTCAATCAAGCTAGCAAAGATGAATTTTGGGTTCAAGCCATGAATGAAGAGCTTGATCAAATTGAAAAAAATGACACTTGGGAATTAGTACCAAGACCTCATAACAAAAATGTCATTGGAACTAAATGGATATTCAAAAACAAGTTAAATGAAAATGGGGATGTCGTAAGAAATAAAGCTAGACTTTTTTGCAAGGGGTATACTCAACAAGAAGGTATAGACTTTGAAGAAATTTTTGCTCCTGTAGCTAGACTTGAAGCCATAAGAATGTTTCTTTCTTTTTCAAGTTTTCAACAAATCAAAGTTTATCAAATGGATGTTAAATCTGCATTTCTCAATGGTGATCTAGAAGAAAAAGTTTACATAGAACAACCAGAAGGATTCATTTTGGGAAATGATGAAAATCTTGTTTTTAGACTTAAAAAGGCTCTATATGGTCTCAAACAAGCTCCAAGGGCATGGTATTATCGTCTTGAAAAATATCTTCATCAACAAGAATTTTCAAAGGGGTCTACTGATAGTAACTTATACACAAAAATTGAAAATGATAAACTATTGTTTGTGGTTGTATATGTTGATGATATCATTTTTGGAAGTAATGAAGAATCTATGAGTCAGAAATTTGCTTTTGTCATGCAGCAAGAATTTGAAATGTCTTTCCTTGGGGAACTAACATTCTTTCTTGGCTTGCAAGTGCATCAAACTGCAGATGGTATATTCTTATCACAAGAAAAATACCTTAAGCAAATTCTAAAGAAGTATGGCATGGAAGAATGCAAACCTGTAAGTACACCAATGATAACCGGATGTAATCTCAGTTCTCATGATGATTCTCCCATGGTGAACCAACCATATTACAGATCTATGATAGGAAGTCTACTTTATCTCACTGGGACTAGACCGAACATTATGCATGCAGTTGGGATTGTTGGACGATTCCAAGCTAATCCAAAAGAATCTCACCTTTAGGCTGTCAAAAGAATATTCAAATATCTGCAAGGAACTCAAGACTTTGGACTATGGTATCCAAAGAATGTTGATCTTACTCTTCATGCTTACACTGATGCAGATTGGGCTGGAAATGTTGATGATCGAAAAAAAACTAGTGGTGGTGCATTCTATATGGGGCCTCGGTTAGTATCTTGGTTCAGCAAGAAGCAAAGCTCTATTGCCTTATCTACAGCAGAAGCAGAGTATGTGGCTGTCGCATCATGTTGCACTCAACTTCTTTGGATGATGCAAACCTTACAAGATTTCCAAATCAAATGTTCACCTCCTATTTCCATTATGTGTGATAATACAAGTGCCATCAGTATCTCAAAGAATCCTGTTATGCATTCCAAGACCAAGCACATTCCCATCAAGTATCACTTCTTACGTGAACAAGTGCTTGAAAAAAAGGTGAAGTTGGAGTATGTTCCCTCCAAAGAACAAGTTGTTGATATATTTACCAAACCTCTGCCTAGGGAAGCGTTCGAATATCTCAGACAGAAGCTGGGAGTAGTCTCTGCCATGTAGAGGATCAGATCTGATTAAAATTCTAAAGATTAATTTGGATACGCGGGTTTCCTGAAAGATAGTCGCGTATATACGCGAGTTCATACACAGAAAACCGCGTATGTGTGGTTGCTGACAATTTTTCTGGGTCAACATTTCTTCAACAAAAGCTATGGTGCTGTTTGGTATCTCTGATACTATTTGGAGTCTCTGGTGGTATTTCGGCTCTTATATTTCTGTTTCATTCTCTGATTTTGGGTGAAAATGCCTTGATGAGTTGCTCTTGAAAGTGTTCAGGATGCACATATTCAGGGGGAGCATTAGCCTAGCTGAGAATAATGCATTGTTGGCATTATGATGATTATGAATTATGATCTCTCTCTTGAGATCCTTTTGTCTTGGGTATGAAGAGTCATATTTGTAATTTGATGAAAAGGTCATGTTGAGACCTATGATGTAAAGTGTAATATTCAGTCATGTAAGGACTTGTTTAATGTGTAAGCCCACTTGGTTGGGTAATTGGATCAAAATGTGTAAACCCACTTGGTTGGGTACTTGAATCTCATATGTAAATCCACTTGGTTGGATCTTTGATGTAAGTATGAGTCCTTGGTGATAGGAAGGTCATAGAGTTATGTACTTCCTTAAAAAAAAAAAAAACAAAAACATGTTTTAAGATCCGGCATGAACTCAGGGGGAGCATGGTAAATTCAGTGCACATCATATCTACAACACACTTCTTTCGACATGAGGAGAAAAACCTTGTGTTGGTGTTGATCCGTCCTTTGCCCTTGATGTCAAAGGGGGAGAGTGACATGGTGTTTGAATAGGGGAGACTATCATTATGCTTAATGTATCTATCTGTTGTGATCAAACACCATCGTGGTTGCCATCAAGTCCAAAGGGGGAGATTGTTGGCAATATGATGCAGAGTGTTGTCCTTGATGGAAACCCACTTGATAAAGATGATGGAAACCTACTTGATGAAAGTTGTACTTGATGGAAACTGACTTGGTATACTAATTAATGATGTAAATCTGATGTGTCTACAGAGCAGCTCAGATGTAATGATGAAAGGAATTCCAGTATGTGCTAGACCAGTGATGAAAAGTGTGTGTCTCAAGGCATACGCGGGTTTGTCTAGTAGAAGTAGCGTATGCACGCGGGAAAGTACGTGCCAAGTCGCGTATGCTCAATTGCGCTCTAAAATTGTAAAACCAGGGGTTACTACCATAGTATTGACCCATTGTATTAAGCGCTGGGTTGTCTCTTTGATCCCGTCCAGGAATACCATCGGAAGAGGTGTGGTTTTTGGCTCATGGTATTGATAAAGGGTAAACCTATATAAGGAGAAGAAAATCATTGTGCAAAGGGTGTGCATGTGTCTGGGCTTTAAATGAATACTTCACTCTGAAGTTTATCTGTATGGTTGAACTCTGTTCTTAATCGATAGATCTGAATCTATGATGCACCCATGAATATGATGAAGGTTCAAAATCTCTAGATCTGGAAATGATGAATCTCTAGGATGATCTCAAAAGAAGTATTGAAGACCTGGCACAAATCTATTGAAGATATTGAAGAAATCTAGGTAAGTCCATAGATCTGATCTGTTATGCAAAGTTTATATTTTATAGGTCTATACGCATGTTCGTTTCATGAAAAGCGCGTATATACGCGGATATGTTTAAACAAAAGAGCGTATGGAATGTTAGGGTTTTTCTGAAAAGTGCACAGATGTATATGCAGGTTGCCTTTATTAAAAGCACGTATATACACGAGTCCGATTGAATAAAAGCGCATATGAAATTTTAACTGATGGTTGCTCAAAGCTGATTGAGATTCTGCTTATCTATTTTGAAGTCTGGGTTATCTCTGATATTCTGGTTACAGTGGTTTCACTATTCTATTTGATGATCTGGGAAAAGGACGTTTGCTGATAAGTGAAGGATTGTGTTGAAGCTGTTTTGATCCAGTCTAAAAATTGATGAAACATGGTCTGCAGTGGATTTGAGGGTTGAAGCCTTCAGTCTGAAATTACAAGCTTTCTGCCAGGAGAGGCTGGTGTTAATATCAGGGGGGTAGTAGCTCCCATCCAGAAGAGGCTGGTAAACGAGAGCAGGGGGTTGTTGCTTCCTTCCAGGAAAGGTTGGTAAATGAGAGAAGGTTGTATCCTTCTGTAGGTGGGCGCCTACGTGCTGGTATGAGTCTATGCCAGTACATGTTGTAAGAATTTTTCTTAATAATAAAGATTGAATACTGAGACGATGACAGCGGTGGTTTTCTCCCAAATTGGGTTTCCACCTAAAAATCCTAGTGTTCATGTGTGATTGATTGTGTGTGATGATTACTCTGTTCTTTCTGCACCTGTTTACTATTTTCTGAACATCTGATAAATGAGTAATGAAATGATCTAAGTCATGAATTAAATGCATAATTAATTCACTAGATATACGCTAGTTCTGTAAAGGATATCCGCGTATATACACAAGTTTAATTCAGGAAAGTAGCGTATGGGTTTTTAAGAAGGAAATATCAAAGTTTTAATTGTCTGCACTAAATACTG